>SMDT01003063.1:0-298052 GCA_005392925.1 Aquilaria sinensis
TCCTGACTGTCTCCCAAGTTGAATGTCTTGGTTGGTTCCTTACTTGTTGCTCTTTCTTTTTCGTCTTGCTCAATCATTCTTAATAACTCAGGAGATATTTGAAGATCTTCGTCATCCGAGTCAGCAGTGTTTACAAGATTACCAAAGTTCATTCTTTCATTGTCATCAAAGAGAGTTTCAGGTCAACATTAGCCAGAGAGAAAAGAAAGAAGAGAAAATGGCGAGAATGAGATGGATGCAAATGAGTGCTTTATTTATAATGTGCGTAAATCACAACTTTATTAGAATGAAAAGCAATAACTAAAAGGTTCACTTAAGCAAAGACTACACCCTATTGATTGAACTTTTCTTTTGGAGGTTTTTACTATTAGATTACTTTGGAAAGCTCTCGATTACAACAGGCAGTTCTACCGCCTCCTAATTGTTCAGCACATCCCGTGGGCTACAGGGTTGAACGAGCTCCTCATTTTCGGGTGAATCACTGATTATTGCCTGAATTGAAAGACTTTCAAAAGACTTGTTGATGCTGATGGTCAGCGCGCCTTCATTGTCATTTTTCGGAATCAAGCCACCACTCACGAATGTTTCAGTGATGTCAGGGATATCCAGATTTCTTTCTTCTAGAGGATGCCCTCTTAGTCGTGCAATCCTCTTTTCTCTCTTTTCAGCTATCGTTTTCATTTTGTCTTGCCTTGTCGGTGTGAAACCTAGGCCGTATTTTCCTTCATTTGTAGAGACTTTCAATGGCTCTGGGATTCCTTGTAAATCTTGTCCCAGGCAAATGCTGAGTTGGGATGAGTCTATGAGTCTCTGTAGATTCTCACGGAATTCTGAGCATTCCTGAATGGAATGACCCTTACTGTCATGAAAATCACACCATTCTTCATCTTTGATTTCTTTGTGTCCAAGAGAAGGCTTTCCAATGATGACCCCTTCTTTCACAAGCCATGAATATACATGCTTAAGAGGGGTTGTGATGTCGTTGACTGACTTCTTTATCAGTCGGTATTCCTCTATCATATTAACTGGTTTAGCTTGATGAGGCGGCAGTGGGTTGTGAGCGACGTTTGGTTCATCGGAGAAGTCCAACCACTTTGACTCGATTAATTGTTGGACTATGCGTTTCAAGGCTAGACAATTCTCTAGGCCATGGCCCACGACGCCATCATGATATGGGCAATTTATGCTGGGGTCATACCACCTTGGATATGGAGGTTCATATGGCCTTGTAGGAATTGGACGGATAAGTTGACTTTCAATGAGCTTTGGATATAACTCAGTGTAAGTCATAGGAATTGGCGCAAAAACTTCTCTTGGTCTTTGTGTAGGTACTGGAGGGGTTGAAACAGGTTACTGTAATTGATTAGGCCTGTTGGGAGGATAATTATTGGGCCTATTGGTAGGATAGGATAGGCGAGGCCCAGTAGCCACGGTACCCACGAGGGGGATCCCTCTTCCGCGTCCAATTTGTTGTACCTCCTCATCCTTTCTTCTGGATGGTCCTCCTCTTTTCATAGGATCATTAAAGGACTCAGTAATCTTTCCGGTCCTAATCCCGTGCTCAATTCTTTCTCCAGACATGACAACGGCTGAGAAATTACTTGCCGAATTGCCAATGAGTTTGTCATAATATGGGTACTTCAATGTTTGGACAAATAAAGTAACCATTTCTCTCTCCGTCATGGGTGGTGGAACTTGTGCGGCTAAGTCCCTCCACTTTTGAGCATACTCCTTGAAGGTTTCTTGCTTTTTCTTCTCCATATTTTGGAGAGTTTGGCGATCCGGGGCCAGGTCTATGACATGTTTGTAATTGCTGATGAAGGCCTGAGCAAGATCATTCCATGTTTTGATGTTTCTTGGACCTTGACTTAGATACCACTGTAGTGCTGACTTTGTAAGACTTTCTTGAAAAAGTGCTATCCATACCTTCTCGTCTTTTGTGAGTGGTTGTAATCTTCTTAGAAACAACATGATGTGAGTGATGGGATCACTCGTTCCATCGTATTTCACAAAGTCTGGTACCTTAAAGTCTGAGGGGATTACAACATCTGGCACTAGGCAGAGATCATCCACTGATAGAGATCCGAATATAGTGCCTCCTTCAATGGCCCGAAGTCTCTTCTCTATTGTTTCGAGCTTTTGAGATTCTCCTTCTTCCTTTGATAGTGTCTTCTTCTCCTCATATACAGTATCTTGTTTCAAGTGAACGCTAGCGGATGGACCTGATTCCTGAAACAGATTTTCCTGAACTGAGATTCGTTGTGGAGTGAATCCCGGAGGATAAGTGGGATCTTGTGCCTCTTTGACGGGGACTTGGGTTGTTTTTCCCTTAATCAGCTCCATTAGTTGTTTCATTTGTTCTGCCATGTTTTCCATCTTGGACTCAATATCTGTGAGACGTCCTTCGGTTTGCTCTGCCATAAGTCTTGTTTGAAGCCGAGTTGGATATCGGTGTTGAGGTCCAATTTTACCTTTTTAAAGTGAGATTCATTTTGTTAGACTTTACATGTATGTCATTGATGTAATGCATGCATGCAATGAATGAGTTTGATTATCCACTCTCGTGGAATTTAATACTTCTAATCGTCATTAGAAAGACCAAAAAGTTAGTACAGTTTGATGCGCGATTTTGATGCATGATGCACATGCTATTTTTATTAATGTGATTGAGTTGAATGGCTACTATCGTAACACTTTCAAACTCTAATGACTGTCTATGCCTAAACGTTTAGCGCAACACTAAATCACCAAAGGAATTCTAAAACCAAATAAAGAAAACCAAATAAAGAAAGCCATGGTGATGGAGGTTGCGCTAAATACTTCCTATAGTGCTATGCATGCAAAGAGAACAACAACTTAAAGAGAGTCAATAACATAGCAGAATAATATATAAGCTACTGTGAACATTATAATGAGAAAAAGTATACTTAACAAGGCATAAAGTGATTAGATTGACAGAGAGTTAGCAATAGACAAGCTGTGTTTTATTATGGAAGTCCTAATGGATAGATCTATGGCCGCTATATGCGTGGGTGGTTTTTGAAATGAAAGGATATGGGTTGGTTCTCGAATCCCTTTTACTAAGTCCTATCGGACTAGAAAAGGCCCAATTCCTCACCCACGAGGGTTATGTGAGGAAGGATTAATTCGAGTCGTAGTTTTCATGGTCCCATAGGGTGACTACTGTCACACTCGGGCAACACTACTAACTACTACGGATTAGAGAAAGCGCGGAAACTATTGTCTCACACGACTAGCCTAATCCGGGTATTTTTGCAGAACTTGGTTGAAGTGAGCCTGGGTATTGAGCTCATTATGCATGCCGAGGTGTGTGCGTGCAACAATCTAAAAATACTCAACACATTAAATCAGTATGTCAAGAAACAAACAAGAAAGAAAACGAACAAAAACTAAACCCTTTTTTTGGCTAGACTTGTCCCCAGTGGAGTCGCCAAGCTGTAGCAACGTGAAATTTCATGGAGTCGCCACCAATCCGTTTACTTAGGTCGATTGGAAACCTGTAATGGTCTGCGAGAGATTCTAAGATCGTGAGTCGGTTACGCTAAAATAACTCTATTAAAGCGCCCGGAACTTGGTACCATGGGTTCAGTTTTTATCTTTTTCTAACTATTTGTTTCTTGAACTAATCTTTGGTTGAGTATAATAATTTTAATGAATTTTATATAATTTAATTCCAAACCATGAATCTTATCAAATCAGCCGAATATTGAATTTTTGAATCTTGATATTTAATTTTTATAATTATTTTGATAATTTCAAACCATGGATTCTATCGAACCACTCGGATATGGAATTTAATAAAAATTTAATTTTTGTTTATTATTAAATATTTTTTTCAAAATCATGGATCCTATCGGATCACTTGGATATGAAATTTAATGAAATTTAATAAATTTTATGTTTTTAATTAATCCATATCAAAAATTCTACCGAATTATTCGAATATGGATTTTTAGTGGTCTTAATCTCTGTTCATTTTTATTAAAAAAATACTTTCCAAATCACGGATCCTAACGAACCACTTCGATATGGAAATTTAATGAAAAATTTAATTAATTTTTATGTTTTTAATTAATCCATATAAAAAATTCTACCGAATTATTTGGATATGGATTTTTAATGAACTTAATTTTTGTTTATTTTTTAAAAAAAATTTCCAAATCTCAGATCCTAATGGACCACTTCGATGTGGATCTTAAAATTATTTCTAATTATTGTCCTAAATTCATCCTAGGATTTTATTAGACTCATGCAGAATTAATACTCTAATCGTGATTTTTGGGGTGTATTATGTGAGTTAAATTAAACTATTATTAGATTAAAGAAATATATAAATAAATAAACTAAGTTGTACCCTGATACAAATTTAATGGTTAAATTTAATGCATGGACAAACAAAACAAAAAAAAAAAGAAAACAATAAAAGGCTTGTTGTTACTGACCAATAATTTATGCACATTGGATGCATTACGAAAATTAAAATTAAACTATTCTTTAAAAAAAAAGCCCATGTTGTTCTCCTATTTCAATTTAATGACTATACTCAATGCAAGGCCAATCAACAATAATCAAGAAGACAAAGAAAACAACAAACAACAGAAATTTGTTATCAGTGACTAATCTGTAAAAACAAAAGAAACAAAGGTTAGTGACCAAAATGAATAAATGTGGAGAGATGGGGGTGTAAAGTGGAGTTATACCACTGAAAATTAATTTTGTTATTATTGCGAAACAGTTTTTTTTTTTTTTTTGCTTCTTTTCGTCTGTTCGCCGGCGATGCTGACGGAGGAAAGACTCCTGGGCTTGGACGCTGGGGTCGAGGCGACGAGTACACGCGACGGCGGCAGGCGTGGGGCTGGAACCGGTGAGGCGCGAACGACAGGGGGCAGCTGGAGTAGGGGTGGCTGGAGCAGAGCAGCGTGGAGGGGCGCGGCCAGAGAAGGGCGAGGGGAAAAGGCTGGCGGCAGAGGGGAGGTGGCGCGCAACGTGGCCCGGGCGAGGCGTGAACGGCGGCGGAGTAGGCGGTGTGTGACAGTGGAGCTTGGCGATCGGCGACGGCATGGGCTCGGTCGCGACGGCAGGAGGCTGGCGGAGAGGGGGAGCAGCAACCAGAGGAGATGGTGGCGCGGCCAGCAGGAGAGAAGCGAGGTACGAGGAAGAGAGGAGAGGGAGAGAGTGAGCGGTTGTGTGTGAGGGAGAGGTGAGAGATGGAGAGAAGGGAGAAATACAGAGAGAGATATGTGAGCTGTTATGAAAGAGATATGAGAGTTTTAGCTGAGAGGGGAGACCCCCCGGAAGAGAGCCCGATGATAGAATTTGTATAAGGGAGAGAAGCCTTTTTTCACGCACGAGGAAGGAAATTTTGAGGGAGAGCAGGTAAGCAGAGTTGAAATTTTTTGCTGGGGGAGAAAAATGAGGCCAAGGGAGAAGATGGCGGGTGATTAGGAGAAGAGAATTCAAAAGTTGCCAGAGAAGTCCAAGAGAGTGGGTGAGAGAGATTGAAAAATTTGTCCCCGGTGAAGAAAATTTCGTACCCCTCCTTTAAATTATTTTTTTTTTATTTTTAATTAATTAATTAATTAATAATAATTTTTAATTAATTTTTTTTTACACAGATAAAGATATATATGTATTGACTAACACTATAAAACAAAAATGCCCCCCTTAAACTAATAATATTTTTTAATTATTTTTTTTTTTAGTTAATTAATTTTTTTTAATTAATTTTTCTCTTTTCTTTTTATGTTTAATGGCCGGACGAAATTAGGTGTCAACAATAATATATTTTTATAATATTATTAAATTTTTATTAATTTTTATTTCTTAAGAATTTAAAAAAATTATAAATATTAAATAACATCATAAAAATTTCATTTCAAATGGATTATATAACACCTCCATAATATTGACTTTTAAATTAAATTAATTTTGAACAAAAAATATAAAAAGAAAAATAAGTCATTTTGTCTTTGCACGCTTGGCACTTTGTAAGGATGTAAAAAGAATCCTACTCGGCCCTACCCCCCTTGAATCCGGCTACCCAAACTCAAACCTGACCCTACCGTAAGCCATGGGGAGGATATGAGTTTAACTTATCCTACTCAACCCTACCCGCACTTCTCTTAAATTAGTATATTTATATTCAAAGTATGATTTTATTTCAAAAATAAAAGTATAATTTAGCATAAATTATCTTATATTACTTTAGTTTATGATTTTTAAGTATTAATTGATTATAAATATATACATTCTTTTGAAAATATATTTAAATATATAAAAAGAAGTTTTAAAAAATTGAACATATACCTTAAAATGGATTGATGAGTAATACCCGCCTATCCGCGGAGTGAGTACTACCCGAACCTTATTACTTAAAGGAGATTGTTTGGGAATAGCTATATTCGGCTCAAACCCAACCCGGTTGACATCCCTAACAGGATGGCACGGGGGTTCACCCTACCATAGTGCAAGTCTCAGTTTGAGACATCCCCCTTCCCTTACTCTTAAAAAACTCTTTAACTTGTAGCGTAGAAATTCTAAGTACAAAAAATAAAGTCATTTTAAATTAGTTTGACCTAGATTAAAATAAATTGGTCTAAATATGTTTTTTAAAAAATATCTTCTTATTTTGCAGTTATAAGATTTTATGAGAATTTCAATAGTGTTAAAGAATTATTGATCTTTCTTGCCCGGCCCTTCTTAAATCTCATGGCAACGACGAATATATAAACTAGTTTTTATTAGGAACTTTAAGATTACTCACTTCCGATTTAAACCTCAATAATAATAATAATAATAATAATAATAATAATAATAATAATAATAATAATTAGGATATAACTAATTTCATATGTTCACGAAATCTTTTGTACATTTTCTGTTTGATGAACTATATAACAAGTATTACCTCTGTCATAAATTCCTTGCACCATTCAGTTTTCAACAATTAATCTATAATTTTTTATTTTCAACATTTTAGCATATAAATGAAAAACCTTTATATATGAATGATAAATCAATACCTATAGTTTATAAATATATTTTTTAAAATTTCTTTCTAACAAACAATAATATAAATAAATTTAAGTCAAACTAGTCAAAAAATCAAATGGAACAAAGAAAGTAGGATGAGGGAAGTATATGTTAAGCGAATCTAGTCCTTGGGGAATATATGTTTTTCAATTTGAAACATTCTATTTTTAACAATTATAAATTACATTCTCTTTTTTGTTTTGTTTTAATTAGGGAACATGACAACTAATTGAACACCAAAAAAATAAAATAAGAAACATGCAGTCGGATGTGCAAAGTATTGGGGTAAGAATAAATGGTATTGCGTAACTGAGATTCCCCGAGTAATAATAGCGGACAATGCCTAGTGGCAATCCTCAAGTTTAGGAGCACCTGTTTGGGTCTGGGTGGGGACTGATGCTCCGCCAAGAGTCCTAAATGGATGCTTTATGGGCTCACTGTGATTTAGTTTTGGAGGCTAAACTTATGGCTATTAAAGGAGTTATATATTCGGCTCTGAACTTCTTTGCTTCTAATACTACTATTATGTCTTATTGTTCTTAGGTATTAACGGCTCTGAGAGGTTCGGCAAATTTCAATCCCTCTTTAACTCGTACGGTCAACGACCTCTACTCATTAATGGAGTCCTTCACAAGCTACTTTCTAATTATTGTGCCTCGTTAGCGAGTCACTCCTACTCATGAATTTGCTAACTCCCTGCTCTCCTCTCTATCTTAACTTGTCTTCCTTTCTTCTTTGTACTAAAAAAATAAATAAATAAATATTGGGTCCACCATGTGAGCACTGATTAACCCAATAGAAGCTAATCTAGCTGGT
Source organism: Aquilaria sinensis (assembly GCA_005392925.1). Classification (NCBI taxonomy): domain Eukaryota; kingdom Viridiplantae; phylum Streptophyta; class Magnoliopsida; order Malvales; family Thymelaeaceae; genus Aquilaria; species Aquilaria sinensis. Next base: position 7,870 of record SMDT01003063.1, read on the forward strand.
GGCGAGTTGGAGTGCTTAATTGGGTAGAGCTATGGTTGATTCCTATGCTTTTGTGTCCAAAATGCGTGTTTAAGAGTGTGTTGCTAGCATTGCTCGATCTGAGAACACAAGTCAGGTCAATGGAGTGAAGTGCCCTGAAATACACAATTGAGAGGTAAGTTGTACCACTTTTAATCCAAGTGTTAAAAGTTTAGGCTCTTAGAATTATAAGTTACAAAAATAAAGACATTTCATTTCCAAATAAACCTAATAAACCTAAATTCCTCGTTATGAGAACACAAGTTAGGTCAATGGAACAAAGGACAAACTGTCCTCAAATACAAAATTGAGAGGTAACGTGTACCTCTTTTACTCTTAAGTGTTAAAAGTATAGGCTTTTAGAATTACAAGTTACAAAAATAAAAACATTTTACATCAAAATAAACCTAAACTTCAACCTTGAATACTTGAACTAAAAGGTTATGCCCACGAATCTGTGAATTCTCACAACTTCACAATAATGAGAATTCTTAGGTCAAGCAAATTGTCGATTCCACCAACTCTACATTACATTCTCGCCTCAATTTTTTCTTTCTTCACCTGAGAAGAAGGATTTGATTTCCCTGGCTTTACTTGTTTGTTGCTGTAGTTCTCGGGTTTAGCTTCCTCAGAAGTCACAAAGTACTAAAGCACACGTTCATACAACTAAAGCCTGAAAGTGACTCAAACAACTTCACAGAAATATTGTGAAGTGGGTTATCTTCAGGTTGTTATCTTATTTTTTTTAGTTGATTGAAGATTCCAATTTGATGTAGTGACACACATACAAACACACACACACCCGGGATAATAAGGGAGGAGGTCACTGTCCGATCTTACTCTGTTTTCAATGTCATTCATCCTGGAAACTCTGGACGTGTGTTTTCTTCCTCTGTTGGGTTTATAACACAGACAAATCAGAGAACACAGTGATAAAGATAATGCCAGCAAACATCCAAACCTAACTCTGATTGTTCCGTGAAGCCCTCAAGGAATTTACAGTATCAAGCATTTGAGCAACTTGATCAATGTCACCTCCCAAAACATCTCATCACCGAAGAAGTGAGAGCAGATGATAGAAATTTCATCCCAGCAGATCCACCAGGGAAGTATGATATAGCATAGTATGCAAGTGCAAGCACCTACAAGTTCAACATAAATGGAAGAGCCAGTGAGCCATGGAAGGTTTTGTGCATAGATAAACCTAACGCACACAGTCAGAAAACTAAAGAATAACAGTGCCTCTAACAACTTCATCGAAATATAGTGAAGCACGTTACAGTTTGGAAACATGGCACCATTCAGATTTAACTTAAACAACCATAGAAGACTTATTTATGTGCATTGTTATTGCTATGCATAAAAGGCAGTGAAATCAAACAAATCTAGAAAAGTAGGTTGACAGAACTCAAAGGCAGTTGTTTGAGAATAAGGGAAAGCAGAGAGGAGGATAGAGTGCACCTGCAACACAGAGAAGAGCACAGACAGAACATAACTATGAAGCACCATAGAAACATATATTGTACCAATCATACTCCCGACGAAGACTGCTGTGAATGGAAGTCTCTGGAAAAATATTAAAAACACATCAGATATGTTAAAAATCAGGCTGACAATAAGTTAGAAAGAACCCCATCTTCTGACTATGGCACAAATACCTCTTTTGAAGACATGTGGGCAAGTTGATTCCGGGGGCCTCTGAGAGCAAAGAATGAACCAATTATAAAGCCGCATCCAAGGGTAAAGCAAATAGCAAACTTCTGCGGCATTATCACCATTACAGGAAGAAACATGGTAAAAGCAACGAAAACAAAGAAGACTCCAGTCACCAGAAGTAAACCAAAATACATGAGCGCTTTTCCTGATGGAACATTACTAGTGGCAGATTGCAAGTTGCCTGGTAGATCTCTTACACCTTTGGAAACACTGAGAAAGGAAGAGGAAGACAAAAATCATGAGCACTACCCTGAGTCCATGTGCTCATTTATATTAAATTTCAAAAATGAAAAAATTGTTTCCTGATCTGCATTTCTGCTCGAATAAGGAAAACAGTAGAGCTAAGGTATCCAAAGCACATATTTGAAATTTGCGAGTACAATATTATAAAGTCAAGGCTAACTATTCCAAGAAAATGTAACAATGTGGGAGAACCAACTTGGAAACCAGGTACCGTACCAACAGATGTAGTGGATGAGATCTTCCTTACTTAAAACAAGTACATCCTTAATCTATATGGATTAAGGTTCATTTTCTACAGCAAATCCATTATAAGGCAGAAGTAGCTCTTGAATCAAAACAATGGACATGTTTCAGATTGGTTCTGAAACTTTATTATTTTCTCTTGATCATATAACTATTACAAGCCATTGCCCCGCACTAAAAATTTGGATTGGAAAACAGGAGCCGGGCGTATGTGAATCCTAAGAGATGCATTTCACATTAAGCAGACATGTTGTCTTGTTTTATGATGATCAACGAAAGAAACAGCACAGCAAGTGCAAAATAACAAATCCACCAAAACAAGAGAAAAACCAACAGTAGCGCATAACTCCCATCCTACAACATTGCATGTCTCCAGTTTTCATTCACTAGAGAAGTGATCAATTATCCACGTAGTTACAATCACAAGTCCACGAAGCTGACATCAACCTTCCTGAAGAACTAGAGAAACTTCACCCTCTATATGGGAAATAACAAATGAAGCACCTTCATTTACATTAAATGCGAAAAATTATACCTCCAGTTATTTAGTCTGATAGCCGGAACAAAATTCTCATTCTTATCCTTATTTTTTCATCCTTGCAGAGATTTAAGTATTCCCATGATTAACTTTCATAAAGAACTGTTCTGATAAACCACCATCATTTACAAACCACACAAGAGAACTCCCTCCTCCAACAGATGAAGAAAATATCCTTCTTTTTCAAATTAATCTACATAGGCCATGCCATGGTACCATTGCAAACCCAATAGTTAAAGGAAAATCGTTAAAATTGTTGCATGCTTTACAATACCCACTCTTTCATTCAGAAGCATGAATAATCTTAGATGCAACTAATGTAAGTAGTCATGTTCACATATGGACGCAGGCATTGTCAATTGCGACACACAACCCAAAACACCCTATTTAGGAGACGCACAGAAATATATATATCTACCACATATGAAAGAAACCTAGTTCGAGCAGAAATTGTAACCTCATTCCTAATGCAGAAAAAAGATATGGTGCTAAATGGATGACTCACTACATCAATTTTCAAATGATAATTTAGGGGGTAAAGGGAAAATTTCAATCATATATTAAGCATGTTAAAATGAATTACCTACACAAGTGACAAATGTGTGCTGGGTTCTATGCTACAATAAACCATGGAATTGACTGAATACATGTGCCGCAACAAAATATACAGCTACTGGACTATTGTCCCATTAGACTATCATAAACACCACCGTGCCATTAGACTGTCATCAATTACCAGCAAAGAGACCAAAACCCGCAGATTCCTTGGGTTGGATGATCTATCAAATGCTAAGTGTGAACGATGTAGGTTTCTTCACTAAAAGAAAAATACTATCCTTAACCAGAAAACCCATTGAACATGGCATCACGCACATTGGTGAAAAGGAAGACCTACTAGAAGGTCGACCAGAAGCCCACAAAAGCAATACTGAAATTCACCTCAACATATACATGGGGCAAACAAGTGCTTTGGTTTCCAACTTATCAAGTCCTAGGATACAAAAACGAAGTAGAACTCAAAACCCCCTAAAATTAACGACTCAAACAACAAAATCATAATTTAGTATACAAGAGCAAATTTTTACCCAAAATTTTTTATGTTTCCAAAGCACAGATTCACCTGCCAGCAATCACAAGATCTAATTCACTCAAGCCAATTTCGCCTATACCCATTTAGATATGTGAGTTCTAAGAACTAAACTGAGACGTTCCAAACCTCGCGAGAACCTTATCAGATCCACAGATTAAAAACCAACAACAAAACTCACACGACAAACACAGACAGAATACCTCCAAATCTCAACAAATCAAAACACAATCCACCAACGGAAACATCTATCATTATACAAGACCAACAATGCAGCGACGCTTACACGTTGAAGGTCCCAGAGACGGTATCATTAGCAGACCTCACAGCGGCCTCGAGATCGAAGCCAAAAGCCCCAGATGTGCTCTCTTCTGCTTCCCTAGCAGCCGCGTAAGAGTTCCAATCGGACAACAGAGAGGGGGACGACTCGGGTTGCTCTTCGATTCCACTACTAACCCCTGAGAACCAGCCCTGCGCCATCTTCTGCATCCTCTGAATTCCTCGGGGACCGAACAGCTCGAATAGTTTCTCGGCACAGGATTTGGGATTTGCTTGGATGATTTTCTGTGCGCCTGCTCTATCTGAATTGGGATTTGAATTTTGAGTTTTTCGGACGCAGAATCTTTGTCGCGTGCGTCGTGAGAGCTTCAAGGTTAAGGAAAGGCGCGTACTGCTTGGTGACTGCTGCCGTCTTCAAGAACCAGTAAGCGAATTGAAACTCGAAGTGGTAACGACACTTTTTAGTCCTGTAGCTTGTTATGCTTTTCTGTTTAAGTACTAATACTTTTCAAGTTTTTCAATTAGTCCTAAAACTTTGCTAAGCTGTTAACCGTCGGTCATAAATTTACATACTACAGAGTATAAAATTAATAATTTAAATAATTCATTAACATTAAAAAATTATTGGACATTTTGAATTAACTAGAAGGTACTTAATGAACAGTTTAAATTTGAATATAGAAAAAGTGAATGTCAGAAAAATGAACAGTGTCAAGGCTAAATGTACACAGAGTTGCAAACTATTACCACTCATTCAGAAAAATAGCACTCAAATATTTTTAATTTCGTTGATCTTTGTCGAGAACCAAATGTCATTTGAAAATTAGTACTTTATCTAACAAATAATCACTTGAAATAAAATTTTTTTAGAAATTAATTGGATTTATTTTCACATCCATCCCAAAAAATTAAAAATTTTAACAAAAAATACTCCCTCCATTTTTATTAATTTTTTACATTTTCTTTACACCATTTCATTTTTTTAACTTAATTTTGACTTAAATTCATTTATATTAATATTTCCTAAAAATTTTTAAAAAATATATATTTAGAAACTACAAGACTTAGAGTTTGAAAATATAATTTTTAAAAAAATAATAATAAATATTAATATAAATAAATTTAAATTAAACTTAAGTCAAAAAACTAAAATGGTGCAAAGAACTTAGGACAAAATAGTACTTATTTTATTCAAAAATTATTTAAAAAATAATTTTTATACATCTTAAATTGTAGAATTTCAATTGGTATGCAAGTTAAGTGAAAATAACACATTATTTATAAAGTTTTTAGAACTTATTTAGAAAATAAAAAAAAATTTAGGGTCGAAAGGGAAAAATATATAAGGTCTTACGACTAGAAACCTTTTATATTCAAAATACAAGACTTTGAGAGCCTTTAAACCCATGTCATTGAGTTATCAACGTTATGTGTTGTGATATTTCAAAAAGGTCACATCCCATGTTGTTTGAGTAGAGGAGGTTCATGGTATTTATAAGTTGTCATGTTCAAATGGATTAGGTAAGGAAATAAATAGATAGTGAGCTTTTGCACATAAAATGCGCAAAATAATTGAATGAGCTCCATTTATCCCTCATACACATGAAGTATCATGGGGCCAAGGTATTAAATACCAACACCATTAGATATCGCACGTGTCAAGGCTTTTACAGCAAATGTCTCACCCGACTTTCAGCAGGTATGCAATGAAAAACTGACGAACGAAGTCATGCGGGACCCAGTGGGCGCGCTCAGATACTACACCTTGTAATTTCAATTTTCAAGGTATGCCGTGCCCCATTACTATTTTTGTAACACACACACACACACACACATTATATATATATACACAATTATATTTTTTATAAAAAAATGTTATATATAGAGTAAAATAAATAGTACTTAGCAAAAAAAACTAATTTATTGATACATGAGAAAAAAAATGATACTTTAATAATAACAATACATCTTCTAATACCACATTGAGTTCTTAGGTAGCTTAAATTATCTTTATCTTCTATGTCTGTCAATCTCTAAGACAAAATTTCATGCTGTAATAGTAAAAAAAATAACAAAAAATTAAATTAAATATTTATGTTAAAATATGCATATTAATTATATTTTACTATTTTACATATTTATATATAATATTTTGATATAAAATGATTAAAAATAATATCTCACATATGACTAAAAAAAAAAAAGATATCTCGATTTGTACCTTTTGATATCACAATATATTGCAGTATTTCACGTGAAATGTACATAAAAGGTGACCCATATGTAAAATACCTTGAAATATTATAATATATTACAGTATTTCATGTGAAAAAATGATAAAATGTAAAAACAAAAAAAATTATACCGCGTACTGTTTACTTGCGATAAACGTTATATCTCAGTATTAAAGACCATGTACAAGGCCTAATTCAAAAAATATTAACAAATATTTTTTTGTATCTTCCCATAACTTCTTCCAACAGTACAATAATCCCCTTGCTCCCTATAAATAGCCTCATCCTTCTCATTTGTTAATCATCCATCTCTCGAGCTTTCTCTTCTCCCTTGATGCATTCTACCCTTTGTCTTTGCTAGTTTAAGTGTTTCTGCTAATTTCTAAGTACCCCAGTCACAACCAGCAATTACATGCAGTTTAGAAGAACCCATTGTATCTTAGAGGATTTTTACAGACTTGTTCCTTTACACTATCAGAGAGTCATGGGCTATAATTCTTAAGGACAATATTTACACATCTAGGGGTTTTCGTTCTTCTTGTTCATGGTCTATCGGCCTCAACATTTCCAAGAATCTAAAGCATTATACTATGGATGTGACTCATGCTAATGGTTCTGCCTTAAACGAATCCGTTGCTCTTCTCAACAATGTCTACTAATCAATGGCCGCACTATGTGTGCGTAATTGGTGGCAATTGCCACCATTGAGTTTTGGGAAAAATATGTAACTTCCACATAATCTTTCAAATATATTCTGCACCCACAGAATTTTTGGTAATGCCCCCACTGACTTAAAAGTGTATGAACCTAGTTTTGATGAGTTGTTAAAATAAAAATATGTAAAAGTTGTGGCAGAACAACAAGACACAAGAATTATTAATTCAACTATAGAATTTAATACAAAAATCTAGTGAAAAGAGAGAATCTTGTCTCTTCCATGTGCTACATAAAAAAAACACAAAACACTAGTATAAACTAAAAACAATAAAAAAAAATTTAACCTAAAGCCTAATTGTCCTACCAAAGTAGACTAAAATTAAAACTAGCTTGAAAATTCCTCTCTTCCTAGACACATTGCCATTTGTCGCAGCCTTCTCCCTTCACTGTTGTAGGACTATAGCCTGCATTACACAAAAATTAGACTTTTTTCATCTTGTTCTCTTTCTGGCAAAAAAAAATATCAAAATATTCTAAATCACAAATCTCTCTCAAAACTCAATATGCATTGTATTCATCTCTGCTAAGTTTTAAGTAATTCTAAAATTTTAGAACTTTAATGCATCAATTTGTAGAATACAAACTAGTATATATCATTATATGAATTTCTAGTTTTATTATTTTTATATAGTTTATGTTATAAAGAGATACTTGAAAAAGAATACCAAAAGAAACTCAATTCTTTAATGAAACATATATAAGGAAAATAATCTAGCAAAGTAAGCACATGTTAAGAATAATTTAGAAGATCTTCTTAATAATCCAGTGTTAAGAAAATGAATTTTTTATTATCATCCTTAATAGTGTAATATAATTAGAATATACTATTTATAAAAGACCTGTGTCAACCTCAGAATCATAATTTTCCTCAAAGAACAATTGGGAAGACTTCATGAAGGTTTAACCCCTTATTGATTTAAGAATCATAAGAGTTTTAGTGAATCAAAAGATGTTGCTCACTATCTTTGTTATTATTTATTTAAGTTTGATTATAGGAATCAATCTGGTGGTGATGCATTTGTACTTAAAGAATTTACAAGTTGGAATAAGCCAGAAAGATTGAGAGAATATATAGGGCACCATGATAGTATCCACAAAGATGCTTTGAAAAAGTGTGAAGATTTAATGAATCAAGAGCAATTCATTCAAAGTATTTTGTGGAAATAATCAGATCAAGCCCCAGAGTGATTATCAAATTCATTTGAATACCTCCGTTGATTGCATTTGGTTCCTTTTAATACAAGGACTGGTTTTCAAGGTCATGACGAATTAAAAACTTCAAAAAGTCAAGTACTTCTCTCGGTTTTCTACATTTTCTAGCAGATCGCAATAAAGCTATTAATCAAGTTATTTTGAGAAATGTTCAAAACAATGAGAGATTAAACAATACATAAAATTCATGATAAATTCCATAGGAGGTCTTTTAACTTATTTTCCTGTCCTAAATTGGTACCCTAGCTTAAGGTTGTTCCATCAAAGTCACTTAACTCATATTGTGTGTCTCAATTGGGTCATTTTGGTCAATTACACCATTAAGTTGGATGAACAATACTGACATGACATTAATTAATACTAAAATAAATGTAAAATAACAACATTGGTCCTCAAAATTTTTCAATTAATAATTTTAAACCTTAAATTTCTATATTTACTGTTTACACCTAATTTTACTTCTTCTTAATATGAATCATTCCCTAATCTTTCAGATCTAAACCCATATCTCAAATACTTAATCTTTATTGCAAGAACATTCCTCACATTTTGTCCTCTTTCCTCAATCTTTAATCTTCCCATCTTATTCAAGAAGAAAGAATAGCCACGAACTCAAAATCTCCCAACCGATTTATCAACCACCAGATTCATCCAAATCTTCCTACATGATTCATCAACCATTTGATTCACCCTGATCTTTCTATGCCATTATACCAAGGTACTAAAGCTTTCTTAAGCCGTTGAATTCAATCGATGATTTCTTCATCAAAATTGCTTTGCAACATTTGAGATTCCTAGATATTATGGTTTCGTTTACTGATCAATTTAGATTGGGTGTTTCGTCATCTTGCTTTAAATATTTTATTTATGATATTTGGCACAAAAGATGCGACAAAAGTATATGGAAGAAAGGTTGATCTGCTTAGATCTCAAGAATGGATAAGCTTAAGCAATTGTGAACCTTTCGGTGATGGCGTTAAGATCAACCGGCAAAAGGTTGGTATGGTGACAAGATGAACAACGCAAACTTTTTTTACGGTTCTGATGAATTTAGAGGTTGGAAAATGCCTAAGAGAAAGCGAAGTGATAGGGGAATAGCCAGAAACCAAGCATAGGGGGCGGGGTAGGTTGTTAACATATATAAAGTTATAATTAATAATGAAAAAATTAAATAATATTATATATAAATTCATGGAATTTGAAAGTTTACAATAATTACGTTCAATTCAAAAATTTATAACGCAAAATTTAATACAACACTTCTTCAAAACCATATGTTCAAAACTATCAAAATCAAAATAAAATATCAAACATAAACCTTTTGATGACAAAGAGAGTAACTTCTTACTTCTCTAACACTATTCAAACTTAAGAAATGTGCATTTTGTAAATAAAAATGCTATAGATTTTTTATTATTCGAAATGTTAGCAAACATGATCAAAAAAATAAAAATATAACAGCTGGTTTAATATGAACTTTTGTATTATTTTCATTCAATATAAAAATAATGAAGAATGTAATGGGTTTAAGAAGATTCTCCCTCACTATTTGTTAGTATGTCCTATAAATTCAATATTAATAATAATCATTAGGTAGGCTAAGAATAAGTATGTTCTATAAATTCAATATTAATAAGAAGATTTTCCATATTATTTGAACTAATTGAAAAGTTGAATAAGATGTTAAGAAGTAAATATTAATATTAATCACAAACATAAACTTAATTTATAAAAATGGAAATATATTATATATTTTTAAAATTATTAGTAAATTTATACATATATAAATTATTCAGAAGCAAAATGTTTATTGGAAATATAGTATATAATTAGGAAAAATTGGATTTAAGGTGACATAAGATGAACCTTGTGGTTGATTTGCATGATTTGCAAACCTTATTGGCTTATCAAAGCATTTGACTCCACTAGTATAACATGTGGACTTCCTATTAGGGGTAAAGTGCAGGTTTTCTAAAATAGAAGGGGGCAATAGTATGTTAGGCTAAACCTTGGAGGGATTTGTGTAAAGTTTCTCTTTGGTTTTTACAAAAAGGTAAAATATACACTTGCCCATTATCAACTTCAAAATTTACAAGTAGGTACCTAATTTTAATATTATTATAATTTTATATCACATTAACCAAACCATAATAAAAGATTTTAAAAATTTTAGCAGGGCAGTGGCCTTTCCCTGCCCCTTAAAAGCTATGCCCCTATGGAATGAAATGCAGTGATGACAATGAACATGTTGGAGGCGATGATGATGGGTTTGCGGTTGTCAAGATCTGGCTTTAGGATACGGCTTTATTGTTCTTGGTTTACGGTGGCAACAAGATTTGTTCCATTGTTCTTGGTCATTCTGGGCAAAGAGATTTGTTGAGAAGCTAATGAAATTGTTGAGAATTACAAAGAAATTATAGGGTTAACATTAAATTTAAAAATTTAAGGTCTAAAATTATTAACTGGAGAATGACCAAAATTATTATTTAACATTTATTTTAATGTTAATTAATGCCACATCAGCTATTTTAGTCTAATTTGAAGACATAATTGATGGAAATAACCCAATTAAGACACACAATGAGTTAAAGGACTTCAATAAGATAACCTTAAGTCATGATATCAATTTAAGGCAAAAAAAAAATGAGCTAAGGGACCCCCGGTGGAATTTACTCCATAAAATTCAATCTGATATCATTAATTCTGCATAGTTGAAACAACCAATACCATTGTTAGTGATTTGGGGGATGAATTATTTTCAATTCTATTAGATGAATCTTGTAATATTTCTTTTAAAGAACAAATGATAATTATTTTTTGTTATGTGAATAAAGAAAGAATGATGATTGAATGGTTCTTTTGTATCACATATATTTTTTATACTAGTGCTTTGTTATTGAAAAAGACACCTGTGGAATTACTTTCTAAATATAACTTGAGTTTGTCTAGATTATATGACCAAGGATAGGATGGAGTTAACAACATGAGTAGACAATTTAATGGATTAAAAAGTTTGATATTAAGTGAAAATAGTTCAGAATATCATGTACATTATTTTTGTAGATTGACTTAAACTAACACTTATGGCAATAGCAAAGAATGATACTTCTATTGTAATATTTTTTTCTTTACTATAACAAATTTAATAAATGTTGTTAGGCCTTCTTATAAACTTTGAGATATTCTTCAAGAAAGTCAAGTTTGCAAAAGTTGTTGATACAATAAAAAGTTGTAAGCTTAAAAGTGGTTGGGGAGTTAAACCAATAATGAAGTCTCCATAGTCCAGCTAATACAAGGTGTTGTTCTCACTATGAGACTTTAATTGGTTTAATTGTTTAGTTCTCAGCTATTATTGATATGCTTGAATATATTGTTGAATAAGGCTTGAATTTTGAGCAAATAGCTAAAGCTAATATTCTATTAGGGTTAATATAGTATTTTGACTTTATATTCAATTTGCACATAATAAAAAGATATTTTGGGGATTACTAATAAATTGTCGAAGGCATTACAAAAAAAGGATCAAGACATTTGTGAATGCAATGAAACTAGTAAAAAATACAAAAGAAAAATTGTTGAAAATGAGAAATGGTGGGTGAGATGATTTAATGACAAAATTTGTTTATTTTGTGATCAACATGATGTTCCTACTTTGCATGGTTGTGTTTTGGGAAAGATTTGCTTGTAAAGCTAACAAAGTAACAAAAATTGCATCATTATTAAGTAGATTCATTCATGGAAATTTTTGATAGACAATTGTAGAAGCTTGATAGTTGATTCATAAGGACAAGTATAGAATTGCTCATTTGTGTTGCATACTTGAATCTTGGTAACTCATTTTTAGCATTTTAATAAGTAGAAATGAATTCATATTGGTCAGCTCTACCCATCATATTTCTCTACAACTGAGCATATGGCACTTGATAGTCAAATAGACATGTATATTCTTGATATGCGCTGTAATAGCGATTTTGAAAATATTAAGAGTGTTCTTGCTCAAATGTTGGTCCATAGGAGGAAACATATTGTGTCCAGGTTAATATAGTATTAAGACTTGTTTATCTGCTTATAAAGTTAGCATTGATTTTGCTAGTAGCTATTGCAAGTATTGAGAAAGTTGTTTTCTACAATAAATGTCATGAAAAATTGATTACAAAATCAAGTGGGAAATCAATTGATGAATGATTGTCTAGTTACTTACATTAAAAAATATGCATTTGGTCGTCTAAGTAATAAGATAATCATCCAACATTTACAAGCTATGAAACCTCGTTGTGGATAGTTATAAATGGGAAAAAATAACAAATAAATCACCAATGTTTTGGACCCAGCTCGAATAGACCACTAATGTTTTTTCTTAGCCAAATAAACCACTAACGTTATTCAAATATGCCAATTTACCCACTCAGCTATTGAAATATTACAAAACTCCATCATTAACTTTTTAAAATTAACAAAATAGCTCCACTTAGTTTAAAACAATTCACATAGGCTGCCTTCACTATTTATAAAATTCCATAACCACATTCCATAATTACATTTTTCAAGGACAGCCTATCCATTGCCGTTTCTAGCTCCTTCAAAGTGTACTATCTCCATTGACCAAGATGGGATGCCTCCAATTCCACACTATCACTCCTTAATGATATCTCACTCATATTAGCGCTTAACGCAAGATTATGGTACAATATGAGACAAAGTAAGAGAAGGAACATCGTAGCCACTATTAGCAAGTTTAGGCAATCTCAATTACTACCCACAAACATAGTCCAAAGATCAATGACAGCTTCAAGAAGATGATTTAAATGTTAAATTAATAAACTTCAGAAGCGTTGGGAGCAGAAGTATAAAAAGTAGGGACTAAACTTGGTATGCTAAGATTCTGTTAGACTTAACAGTAAAAGTTAAAAGAGTGGCCTATTTGAGTTGACTAAGAAATGTTAACGGTTTATTTAGCAAAAAAAAAAAAATATTAATGAGTGAATCGAACTAGCACAAAAACGTTAGTGGGTTATTCATTATTTTTGCCTTGTAAATGTGAACATATTTTATTAATACTTTTTTATTACACTTATTGGCATATTTTTCTAACTCTCCCCTTTCAGCCATGAACCCGATGATATTAAAGCTATTGCTACCATTTGTGAGAAAGCCCTCATTGATGCAATTGTTAATATTGACAAGGAGAAGAATCTTGAACTTGCTGCTTGCTTATGATGATGCTCTGGATGATGCCAGACTCTATATAAAAGCTGCTAGTACTACTAAAACTGCTATCGCTATGGCACTGTAGCTGGCACCATCAACGCTTGCCAAGTCATTCTCTAACATTTTGAAGATTGAAGTTTTTGGGAGGGGTAGGGGTTAGAAAAGATGGCAAGTACCTAACTTTATGTTGCCGGACTTACATGAGTGCCTTGAAAAATTATCAGTTGCTTGTAGGGGTGCACATGGTTGGATTGGGTTTATATGATCATATCAGATTGATTTGTTTTTTTTTATTTATATTTTTCCTCAATTTTCTTGTAAAGCTCTGGCTTCTTCCACAACCTTTTTTAATTCAAGTAGTGTGCTCTCCCTCATGGCCAAAATTCAGGTCCAAGGTCTCAAGAGAGCTCAATCTTCAAGGAGACTTACAAGCTATAGTCATAATAAATTATGCAAATAGTTTGGTATTGCTAATGGCTTAGGATAATTGACAATGTGCCTCGCTTTCTATTCACACCGCACCAAAAGTTGAGGGTTTGCCATCCTCACATCCCCTTCCCATTTACTAAAAGGAATTTCCTTAGACATCTAACAATCTAATTGAAGTGTCCAAAGTGAAATTCAAAAAAAAATTTGAAGTTTTCTTTATTGTTCATATTTTTTTGAAATTGTTACAAAAAATCCTACCTTATACTGCTCTTTATTTTTCTCTCGGTTCTAATAGCACGCTCCGTCCAAATGGATCGTCCTAAGCCAGCAATTCGTGGAATGGGCAGGGTATGATTTCTTCTTTTTTGTGGATTCCTTACTTGCAGACGCTGATAACGTCATGGATACGATTGCACATTTTGAAACATAAGTTCAAATATTTCCTGTCTAGGAAATCTTCGGGACGAAAAGTTGCAAAAAGTCCGTTGGGGCACCGAAATAGCTTAACCTGATTGCTCCACGTGGCTACTTCCCCAGTGAAAACCGGATTAATGACCAAGTTAGTCGATTACGTATTACTGCAAAAATTAGGAAATCAAGAAAAAAAAATTATAGAATTTTAACAGAAGGATCTGGAACCCCTAGCAGATTCACTATAAAGCGTCTCACTCAACGTCCCTGAAACCCTAGAAACCGTCGCTTCGCTTCGTCTCTCCTTAGCTCTGTCTCAGACCAAAGCCTAATTTTCAAGTTCAGGCGGCGATGGCGGATACAGAGACGTTCGCTTTCCAGGCGGAGATCAACCAGTTGCTGAGTTTGATCATCAACACCTTCTACAGCAACAAGGAGATCTTCCTCCGTGAGCTCATCAGCAACGCTTCCGATGTACGTTTCTCATTTCTACTATGGATTTCGATTCGTAGAAGTTGTTGTTGTGCTAGATTTTGGTAAAATATTATTTCTTGTAGCTTATAGGTTCTGAAGTGTGAAGGAAACCATGGACATTACATGATTGGCTGTTTATGGTAGTGACCTTTTGATCTATTGTATGTTTTCTGGTTTGGATTCCTGCTTGTAGGCTCTGGATAAGATTCGATTTGAGAGCTTGACAGATAAGAGCAAGCTGGATGCCCAGCCAGAGCTCTTCATCCACATTGTGCCTGACAAGACCAACAACACATTGTCCATTATCGACAGTGGTATTGGCATGACCAAGGCTGGTTAGTGACTCTGTTTTTTTAATCGTCTGTTTGTTTGATGGGGTCTGATGAGGGACTGACTGAATTCTGATCCTTGGTCGCAGATTTGGTGAATAATCTTGGTACCATTGCTAGGTCCGGTACCAAGGAGTTTATGGAGGCTTTGGCAGCTGGCGCTGATGTTAGTATGATTGGTCAGTTTGGTGTGGGTTTCTACTCTGCATATCTTGTAGCTGAGAAGGTCATTGTCACCTCCAAGCACAATGATGACGAGCAGTATGTCTGGGAGTCTCAAGCTGGAGGCTCCTTCACCATCACAAGGGATACTTCTGGTGATAACTTGGGAAGAGGCACTAAAATGACCCTATTCCTGAAGGAGGACCAGCTTGAGTACCTTGAGGAGCGCAGACTCAAGGACTTGATTAAGAAGCACTCAGAGTTCATCAGCTACCCAATCTCTCTGTGGGTTGAGAAGACCATTGAAAAGGAGATTTCTGATGATGAAGAGGAGGAAGAGAAGAAGGATGAGGAAGGGAAGGTCGAGGATGTTGATGAGGAGAAAGAGAAGGATGAGAAGAAAAAGAAGAAGATCAAGGAAGTGTCCCATGAATGGTCATTGGTGAACAAGCAGAAGCCCATCTGGATGAGGAAGCCAGAGGAGATCACAAAGGAAGAGTATTCTGCCTTCTACAAGAGTTTGACCAATGACTGGGAGGAGCACTTGGCTGTGAAGCACTTTTCTGTTGAGGGTCAGCTTGAGTTCAAGGCCATCCTTTTTGTTCCCAAGAGGGCACCCTTTGACCTCTTTGACACAAGGAAGAAGCCTAACAACATTAAGCTCTATGTTAGACGTGTCTTCATCATGGACAACTGTGAGGAGCTGATTCCTGAATACCTTGGCTTTGTCAAGGGTATTGTTGATTCTGAGGACCTTCCACTCAACATTTCAAGAGAGATGTTGCAGCAGAACAAGATCTTGAAGGTCATCCGCAAGAACTTGGTCAAGAAGTGCGTTGAACTTTTCCAAGAAATTGCTGAGAACAAGGAGGACTACAACAAGTTCTATGAGGCCTTCGCCAAGAACCTGAAACTGGGTATTCATGAGGATTCTCAAAACAGGACCAAGATTGCTGAGTTGTTGAGATACCACTCTACCAAGAGTGGTGATGAGATGACTAGCTTGAAGGACTACGTGACCAGGATGAAGGAGGGGCAGAGTGACATTTATTACATCACTGGTGAGAGCAAAAAGGCTGTTGAGAACTCCCCTTTCCTTGAGAAGTTGAAGAAGAAGGGCTATGAAGTACTGTTCATGGTTGATGCCATTGATGAGTATGCCGTTGGTCAGCTGAAGGAGTTTGAGGGAAAGAAGCTTGTCTCAGCAACCAAGGAGGGTTTGAAGCTTGACGAGAGTGAGGATGAGAAGAAGAGGAAGGAATCCCTGAAGGAGAAGTTCGAGGGTCTGTGCAAGGTGATGAAGGACGTGTTGGGTGACAAGGTTGAGAAGGTGGTTGTCTCAGATCGTGTTGTGGACTCTCCCTGCTGTTTGGTGACGGGCGAGTATGGGTGGACAGCCAACATGGAGAGAATCATGAAGGCGCAGGCCTTGAGGGATAACAGCATGGCTGGATACATGTCTTCTAAGAAGACCATGGAGATCAACCCTGAGAACGCCATCATGGAGGAGCTGAGGAAGAGAGCGGATGCTGATAAGAATGACAAATCTGTGAAGGACCTGGTTCTGCTCCTGTTCGAGACAGCTCTCCTTACCTCTGGTTTCAGTCTGGATGACCCCAACACTTTCGGCAGCAGGATTCACAGGATGCTGAAACTTGGGCTGAGCATTGATGAGGATGCTGGTGACGCAGATGCTGACATGCCTCCGCTGGAAGATGATGCTGATGCCGAGGGCAGCAAGATGGAGGAAGTCGACTGAGCTACTGTAGTTCACCATCTTATTTATTTTGTGACGAGGTGTTTTAGTTGTTGTGGACAACCGTAACTTGGGTCATACTATTTATTGCTGTTCTCTAGACCATGGCTACTTGTGTTCTTGGGTATTTGTTTTCGCTGATGAGATTAGCAGACATAACTTTTGCTCTGGTAATTTATGCTAGCGTAGGATTGTTATCTTCGATGGATGGGCTTGTTTACCGAATCTTTTTCGTACTCTTTACAAAACCGGGTAGTCTGGCCCCAATATATACTGAATATAATGACGAGTTTGCTGAGCAGGAAAAGTTCTGATCACAACTTTTAACTCACTACTCCGTTCCTCCTAAAGAACACTCATGAAAACGTTTTTCAAACATTTTGTCATCGAATAACCTGTATGCAATATATTAACTTTGAAGATGAATGACTATAAGGTATAAACATGTAAATTCGTCACTTTTTCGGACCTAAAACATGATAGAAAGAACCACCTGTTTTTTTAGAATTGCCAATAAAATCAAACCGATTTTCTCAAAGGAAAAAAACACAGAAAAGAATTGGCTTCTTAATAACTCTCCCATTTCAGGGATCAGGAAAAGCTCCGGAAAAGGAGCCTCTATCAAGGAAGCGAACAGCCAAATGAAACCCTCCACATAAACAAAATTCCAGTATTTGCTTGAATTTCCTTGGGATAATCATGATTCAGGCAGGAAAGGAAGGACCAAAATAGAAAACTCAGAATAGAAGCAGCAGTTGAAGAGATAAATACAAACAGACAAGAAAAGGAAGAAAGAAAATCAAACAATTCCCAAAAAGTGAAGGAAATCTCTGCAGCCTGTTACATCAGCCTTGACATAGGAAAAAAGACCACTCAACTTGCAATACAAGGAGCGAAATGGAATTTCAATTTCTCTCAGGTATCTTCAACTTGAGAGTGGAAAACAAAGCTCGGGAATGTTGTCGTGATATCCCTGCAAGTTTAACCAAAGTGTTTCAGGACATGCAATTCCTTTATAGTTTATGAATCCACCATCAAAATGCGAAAACCTGATGCTCAATGTTTTTCTTTAAACAATTCATTAGCACCTTGACTATGTTTGCAGAAGGGACAGCATAAACCCACAACATTATTCATATTGACAAATATGGGTGAATGCAATTATACTATAGGGCTATGATGCTAGGCAATTCCAAATACAACCTTGTTGCAAGATAATCAAGACAAGCAGTTTCCTTTTTCTCCATCATTATAAGTTTTTTACATTTACATGGAAAAGTGTGATATGATGATGATTAATGTAAACAGCAGACATCGCCCTCACAAAAAATTGACATGTAAAACACAGTATCAATTCCAATATGATTCTTCTTTTGGTTGAATCCCAACAGGTCTATCATAGATGTTAGGGTTCAAAGTTGTTATGTTTTCTGATTCAGTAAGAGCTAAGTACTTGTTGAAATTGACAAAAGGAGGTGGGTATTTCTGAAACTCACTTGAGATATTGAAGCGTCATATTTTTCAACAGGGATGGATGTCGCAAGACAAGGCTTCTCCACTCTTCCTTGTCAATCCGGCCATCATGTTTTGTGTCAGCTTCCTCAAAGGTCTGCAAGCAAGCGCCAAAAATTTGCCTTCATATGCATGTAATACAATATGATTTAAAAAAAGAGAGAAGCCTGCCTTAATTGAGTAAAGACCTTGTCAATTATACTTTCAATAACATCATCTGACAGGTTCATTCCAGATTCAGCAAGTGTAGCCACTACCATTTGTTTGACCTAAACAATCAAGTAAGGGAAACTGTTGAAGTGAAGAAAAGAGATGGGACATCTCATAAGAACAAACAAATAAGGAACAGGTGTAATAGTGGGGCAAGTGACATACTAAGGAATAACACAGAAGTTACCAAATGAATAAACACTTACCTCTTGCCTCTCAATGAAGCCTTGTTGCTTTAGATCATACAACTGAAACGAAACTGCAAGAGAATATAAAGGTTAAGAGAAACAAAGAATGACATAAATGAAACTTACAGGAAAAAATGAGATATGGTCAACACTAATGTAGCATGCTTTGCAATGCCATTTCTGCCAACTAGATGAAAGCAACATCACCAGTCACAACCAGTATTCAAAGTGGTAAAAGGATTATGATGAAGAAACTATTACTAATACGTACACTCAATTTTGTCATCAATAGGGGCATTTGGATGAAAGACTGAAAGAGCTCGAGCAAACTCTTCAAAACCTAGAATTCCATTATGCTTTGTGTCGAATAAATCAAACACCTGCAGTTGATAAGCCAAGCAATGGTGACAGTTGCAACTAAGCCACAAAACAGAAGACATGACCTGGATGCTGTTTTCTGGACAGATGCAGTGAACAGATAAACATACCCGATCAGCAAACAAGCTTTCTTTCTTGTTTGTCTTGAACAATGCCAACTGAAACTCCTCCTGCCAAAGATCAAAGAAACAAAAGCAACCCAGAGCTATACAATGAGAAATCTATCCAATCATTGTTTTGCTAAAAGCATTTTCATCAGCATTCAACTTCATAAAAAAACAGTGCTTTTAGAAGCATAAGCATGCACAAGAGAAGTTCTGTACCTTGTTAATAAGCCCATCATCAACCACTGCACTGCTGATCTTCTTAAAGAGTTCATAAAGTGCCTCAATTTCACTTACACTGACTGCGCCATATGAAGCAAAGTAAGAACCATCAATGTAATGGCCAAAGTAAAACATGCTAACATTGATTCTACTAACACCATTTATGCGTATGTATCTCTCTCTCCCTCTCTCTCCCTCACTCTCCCCCCCTCCCCTCTCTCTCTGTAACACACACACATATATACAAACAGAAACAGATAGTTTATGAGTCAAAGCTTAATAACATCTAACAAGGAAAACATTTGTAGCGTACAGACTGTCTCTCTTGCCAGCAGCTCAGGATCTGTGAGGCCTCTTGACTGCTTGTATAAATCGCTATCGCAGCAACGAAGCAAATAAGCAGCTAACCTCTCTATGCACAGCAACATGATATTCTCAGCTCATCAAAACACTCCATAGCTGTTCAAACAAACATATAAGTCAGAATTACTGTTCAGAATTGTCCTTCATTCCTTCTGTATCAGAAGATATCAAAAGGCAGAAAAGGAGTAACCTTTTAACCATTGTATTGCACAAAACAAGCCCAGGCAAAGAGAAGCAGATAGAAAACCCAAAATTGACCTGCTTTAAGAGAAGGCCATGATCAGCATCCAAGTGAATTGAATGTACCCAAAAAGTTATCCATTCCGAAGCAAGAAATTAAACAAGTTGCAACTTGCCAATCATGAAATTCATATCCAAAACAGTGGAAGATGGAACACTAAAAAGAAAAAACGGAACACCTTAATTCCTATCTGATATGAACTTTTCATCAAACGTATCATGCGCCTGCAAGCAAAGAAGTGTACCATACTTAAGCTACATCTGTGCCAAACAAAATCACACCCCGACAAAGGTGCGGACCAAGAGGTGACTCTTTCAGTCTTTCCAGAAAGGAAAACTAGAACTAGTCATCTAATGAAAAGTTAGGGCATTTGCCACTACCAAATTAGCTAAACCACCGCTCAGTTATATGTCAAAAAAGAAACCTTGGTAGCAACACATAATCAGCGAACAGACTCCTCCGTCCATTGCATCGAACCGAACAACAATTACCAGACTAATCCATAGTTATGTGGAATAGTTCTTCAACTTACAATCTAAACCCATGAAAATTCAAGCACAAAAGCGATGGAAGATCAGAAAAACTAGAAAATACCTCACAGCCAGAAATCTGATTAACGATGAACGCACAGAAGTTCGACTGAGAGACGAAACTCGAATAAAATTCTATATATCCAAAACCAAAGCTTTGATCTTTAGAAAAAGGGCCACGGACGAAGCTAACCTAATGAATCGAGTTGATCAACTATGGAATTACAGACAGCCCAAGAGAACTCACGAAAACACAATTTTCAGACGAGCTTTTGATTCGATTGTACGGATCTATCGAAGCTTCGGAAATCCGAAAGAGGACGCGAGGCTTTTTAAACGCTGCAAAGCAATCCGCTGCGGAGAAAATTGAGTTTGATTCGTTGGGGAGAAAAAATGAAATCCGCCGCTCTGCTTTTGTAGATTTAAATACGATGTTGCCCCTTGACATTCTGATATTTTCAGTACCGTCCTTGAAGTTTACTCTCATTCAGGATGAACCAGCCAAGTTACAGATGAGCGTTATTTGAACAATACTGAAAAAACAGATTGTATTCGAATAAAATGGTTTGGTTATTTTTTGAATTTGGTCCTAAATTGTTTGGTTATCGGATCAAGGCAATTTCTTGTTTGGTTATCGCACCAATTATTGGTTTTTATACTTGAAACTGAATAATAATAAATATTTTAACATTATTTATATTGACTCTACATATATAAAGATATTTTCTCTAATTTTTAAATATATATTGTTGATCATTCTTTAATTTTAGTTATGTGATGTAAAATTTTGTATATTTATTGTATTTTTTTCATTTACAATATGCTTAAATTTTAGAAAAAGGAACCGAATAAACTAAAATGTAATTCAGACAATTCAAATCGGTTCTGACATATAATTTTAAATAGTTTGGATACATTTTATAAAAACCAAAGATTAATTAGATGATCATGTTTGCATCAAGTTTAAACCAAACCAAATGAATGTTCACCCTTAAGTCACAAATTAGTTAAGAATTAAGACCAAGCAGTGTTTTAGACGTATCATCTGGCCAACGATCTCTTGATTGGGTAATTTGGGATATTTTGTTATTTTCATCATAACCTCCCCAATATAAATAAAATATACATGAAAGGTAATATTCTTTTATGAAAACATATGAAAAATGAAATAAATAGAAAAAAAATAAATATTATTTAATCTGAACCTGAATAGAAAACATTATAAATTTAAACCATAAGAACTTGTGTAACGTATAACTACATTACACGATAAATCGCGCTAAATACTGTCATATCTTATGAAATTATGTTAAACTGAACCTAGACAGCAAACATTATGAGTTTAAACGCTTCCATGAAAACGAATTTAACCTACATTAGCCTAATCAAATACATATCTTAACCACTGGACTAAGTTTTGATACAAAACTTGGTGTCTTGTATGTTGGAATATCAATTGCTGCATGAGTTTATGGAAGAAAATCCAGATGAAATTACATAAATGAATGTTCACTTTTCTTTTCCTTTTCTTTTCTTTTTTGTCGACAACCAAAACATTGTCTTTATTCCTATAATCATAATTATAATTGTAATTATTATCATTATTATATTGAAGAATTAATATGACAGTATTATTGGGTATTGATGCTCAATTGACGTGGTCTACCCCTACCCACCTCTGGCCCTACTGCCCACACTTGGGCCTGTCCTTATTTTTCAAGTGTAGGTGAAACCAATGGTGGTGGTTACATTTGGTGAATTGGGGCATGTCCCTTTCAGATTATGTCACATAAAAGTACAAATAACAAGGTGCTTTGGTGGGACAAAGTTTATCTCTGGTCATCAACAATGTGTCTTGCTTAACAAAGTTGTGGAGCTAATCAAAGGTATTTGCCCAGCCCTGGTTCCAGAAATTTGAGGAAGATTAGATTACACATAACATCATGATGGAAGGTATGACGAGGAATAGGGGAGAAACTTTGATTTTGGACATCCATAAGAATATGACCTTAGCAATATCTCCCAAGTGAGTGCCAAAAATATCTTCCACTTCCTTCCACAAACATTCCAGTCTTTAAATTGATGTTGAAATTTCTTTTATCCCATCCAAACCTTGGGATTCCTATTTATCTCATTCTTTGCTTTTTCTGTGAACTTTTTATTTTCTTTTATATAGATGCTCCGATGAACTTCTTTGCTTAGGCGGTGTTTGGATGTGAATTTTTTTTATAAATTTTCTTTAATAAAAGTTTGAGTTTCTAGTCTATGTTGATGATGTGAAAAATATTATTTTCTAAATTTTGGAGAACTCATATATTAAAATGAGTTTTTCAAAATTTAAATAATAATATTGTCTACATTCTTAAAATATACTATGCACTCAAACTTTTGTGAAAAAAAAATTTAGAAACAAAAAGTGAAAAAATTTTCAACAACTAAACACCATCTTAGTGTCTCTTAACTAACTCAAGTAACATAGACTCTTTTCCAGGTAACAATAACCTGCATGGAGACCAATCTAAATCTAATCCTCCCAACTTCTATCAAAATCCTAGCATTTTCAGAGATTACAAAACTTGATACAACATAGGGACAATAAAGAAAAAATTAAGGAACTTGACGCATCAAATCTCAATATTATCCAACTTTGTGTTGACCAATAAAGTTGTCAATCTAAAAGTCAATGTAACCTTAAACAGAGCAAATAATAGGCAAAACAACCGCAAAAGACACCACAATGAATATGTCTAAAGCCAAAACCTACATTAACTCTGACTCGAGTCACACAAATTCAGAGGTAACACAATAAGGATTCAAAATTACATCAACATGTGACATAAACTTATAACAACCATCATCCAAAAAAATTTAAAACCGAATGATATAAAATGTCCCAAATGACCCATGATTTGAGCCAATTTTTCTATCTTCTTGGCGCCATTACTATATAGCACAAATACCACAATTATTGCCAACGCAATGAATTTTTGGCACATACATTGGTAAATGTAGCTCAAAATTAACAGAGCTTTAGGCCTCAAAAGATAAAGTGCGGTCGAAGTAAATTGTGTGACAGATATATAGTAACAAGAAGTCATTTTAGATTGAGTTAAAATGATTTATTTTTATTTTTATATTTTTATTATCTGGATATAATTTTATTTAAAATTTAATATTATGTAGATTCAATTATCATTTGAAAGAGAATTTTCATAATATTATTAAATTTTTATGAAAATTTCTTTTTAATGCCTAAAACTAGAGAAAAAAACATAAATTAATTTCAGATAAAAAAATATAAAAATAAAATAAGTTATTTTAAATTAAATTGATTAAAGTTAAAACGAATTTGACTTTTGCGTCTAAAGCAACAATCATTTTATCACGTCTGTGTTGTTTGTATAAGTAGGGCCAAGTGATCTATGCACGATACAATAAGCATCTTGGTCGCAAACAGTGGCAGAGCTACGCTTTGCTGGGCCGGGGAGGGGGGGGTGGTTGCCCCCGGGAATTTTGAAAAAACATAAATATGGGTAGTAATTTGATGATTTTGTCAAAAGTTAAGGATTGTGTGTGTATTTTGCCTCCCAAAAATTATGCAAAAATATAAAGATGGGGGGCAATAAGGTAGGCTATGAATAAAGTAGGGACCCAGTGAGTAGTTATTCCCTCTACATTAAGGGATATTCTAACATGGCCTAAATGCACTATTAGTCCTCAAACGTTTCTAACTCGTATGATTTGCTCCTCGATATTTGAATTAGTATGAATTAGTCCCAATTTACAGCTTTACCTAACCGCGATGTCGTCTCTCTCCTCCGGGCTCCGCCGCCTCTCCTCCGGGCTTGCCCTACCGAACCAAAAATCCTGGATCTGCCACTGGTCGCAAAGGATCAATATGATCTGTAATCCATGTGTCAAGCAATGCTTAAGCGTTTCTGGGCATGTGCCTGTTTAGTGACTCGCCAAGCAATTTTTATGTAACTTGTAGGTGAACTGCTCCGCTTCTGATGCTGGTTCCGAACCCTCTGTTAAACTCGTTTGGAACTCCAAGCAATCTCAGTGAACCAAGCCCGAACCAAGTCTCTTCAACTAGTTATCTTCACCAATAGTGCTTTTATGCTTTGTTTATTTTCCCCCTTTTTCAGGTTTATGTTTGTTCAAGGCTGTTGGGGGGAACCGGGGAGCCTTTCGAATGCTAAAAGATCTACTAAATCTCCAGAAAGCATGTTTATCTGCCGTCCCAATCACTAAACGCTCGAAAATAACGCTGATTTTGGGACGCTCCCTTCCCTTCTAACGTTTTCTAACATTTGACATCAGGAGTTACAAGTTTAGCTTATAAATTTATAATCAATTCAAGAAGAAACAGAGGAGAGAAATCTGGGCAACAAACAATTAGGTGAGAAAAAGAATCTATTGAAACTGAAACAGGAGATGAACAAAGAAAGAGAGATGAACGGGAGATACGGGAAAAAGAAGATGAACAGGAGAAGAGAGAAGCAAACACAGAACTTTGCTCCCAAGCACACTAAGATGGTCATCTGCTCTAAAAGTGCAGAAATTTAGGAATTTGGTGTACTTTTTGTAGTTCTGAATATCATTGTTGTACTATTGTTTATTAGTTCATCAGCTTTATTAATTTATGTTCATTATTGAATGCTCAATCATACCCATTTTTGTTGTTCGAGGACAGTTCGATTATTCATCATTGTATGTTCATGAATCTAAAAAAAGTTAGTGTGTGTTTTAATCATACACTTTTTTAATCATACATATCTTTTTTAACTTTTGCTTTTATGCGTTTTAAGCCCCACAGGCCCTGCTGGCTAACCAAAAGTTCAACAAATGTAACTAAAAAAAGACCTAGAGTAAACGGCAGCATTAAAACACTAGTATTGAAGCAATATCCCAGAAAGTCATACGACTCATACCAAGGGCCACAAAACAAAAGCATCCTCTGTAGGACGGCACAAATAAATCACCGATCAAGAAAAGCCCAAATTCAAAACCCAGCTATCTAGAACTAAAACATACGACCAACGAGCTTAGTCGACCTCCTCCATCTTGCTTCCTTCAGCATCGGCATCATCTTCCAGGGGCGGCATATCGGCATCCGCATCACCGGCATCCTCGTCAATGCTCAGCCCAAGTTTCAGCATCCTGTGGATCCTGTTGCCGAAGGTGTTGGGGTCATCCAGACTGAAACCAGAGGTAAGGAGAGCTGTCTCGAAGAGGAGCAACACCAGGTCCTTCACAGATTTGTCATTCTTATCAGCATCCGCTCTCTTCCTCAGCTCCTCCATGATGGCGTTCTCAGGGTTGATCTCCATGGTCTTCTTGGAAGACATGTATCCAGCCATGCTGTTGTCCCTCAAGGCCTGGGCTTTCATTATTCTCTCCATGTTGGCTGTCCATCCATACTCGCCGGTCACCAAACAGCAGGGAGAGTCCACAACACGGTCTGAGACAACCACCTTCTCAACCTTGTCACCCAACACGTCCTTCATCACCTTGCACAGACCCTCGAACTTCTCCTTCAGGGCTTCCTGCCTCTTCTTCTCATCCTCGCTCTCATCAAGCTTCAGACCCTCCTTGGTGGCAGAGACGAGCTTCTTGCCCTCAAACTCCTTTAGCTGACCAACAGCATACTCATCGATGGCATCAACCATGAACAGGACTTCATAGCCCTTCTTCTTCAGCTTCTCGAGGAAAGGAGAGTTCTCAACAGCCTTCTTGCTCTCACCAGTGATGTAGTAGATGTCATTCTGCCCCTCCTTCATCCTGGTCACGTAGTCCTTCAAGCTAGTCATCTCATCACCACTCTTTGTGGAGTGGTACCTCAACAGCTCAGCAATCTTGGTCCTGTTCTGAGAATCCTCGTGAATACCCAGCTTGAGATTCTTGGAGAAGGCCTCATAGAGCTTGTTGTAGTCCTCCTTGTTCTCAGCAATCTCTTGGAACAGCTCAATGCACTTCTTAACCAAGTTCTTTCTGATGACCTTCAAGATCTTGTTTTGCTGTAACATCTCTCTCGAGATGTTCAGGGGAAGGTCCTCAGAATCAACAATACCCTTAACGAAGCCAAGGTATTCAGGGATCAGCTCCTCACAGTTGTCCATGATAAAGACACGACGCACATAGAGCTTGATGTTGTTGGGCTTCTTCCTTGTGTCAAACAGATCGAATGGTGCCCTCTTTGGAACAAATAGAATAGCCTTGAACTCTAGCTGACCCTCAACAGAGA
This sequence comes from Aquilaria sinensis, assembly GCA_005392925.1. Taxonomy (NCBI): domain Eukaryota; kingdom Viridiplantae; phylum Streptophyta; class Magnoliopsida; order Malvales; family Thymelaeaceae; genus Aquilaria; species Aquilaria sinensis. Next base: position 34,921 of record SMDT01003063.1, read on the forward strand.
AATGCTTCACAGCCAAGTGTTCCTCCCAGTCATTGGTCAGACTCTTGTAGAAAGCAGCGTACTCTTCTTTGGTTATCTCCTCTGGCTTCCTCATCCAGATCGGCTTCTGCTTGTTCACCAATGACCACTCATGGGACACTTCCTTAATCTTCTTCTTTTTCTTCTCATCTTTCTCTTTATCCTCATCAATATCTTCAACCTTTCCTTCTTCATCCTTCTTCTCTTCCTCTTCCTCATCATCAGAAATCTCCTTCTCAATTGTCTTCTCAACCCACAGAGAGATGGGGTAGCTGATAAACTCAGAGTGCTTCTTAATCAAGTCCTTGAGCCGACGCTCCTCAAGGTACTCAAGTTGATCCTCCTTCAGGAATAGGGTAATCTTTGTTCCCCTGCCCAAGTTCTCACCAGAAGTGTCCCTCGTGATAGTAAAGGAGCCTCCAGCTTGGGACTCCCAGATATACTGCTCATCATCGTTGTGCTTGGAGGTGACAATAACCTTCTCAGCTACAAGATAGGCAGAGTAGAAACCCACACCAAACTGTCCAATCATACTGACATCAGCCCCAGCAGCCAACGCCTCCATAAACTCCTTGGTCCCAGACCTTGCAATGGTACCAAGGTTGTTCACCAAATCTGTTCAAAAGTTAAAAAATCATAATGGGTTAGAATCCTAAACACAAGGCATAAACTTAAAGCTGAGATAGAGAACTATACGTACCAGCCTTGGTCATGCCAATACCACTGTCAATTATTGACAATGAGTTGTTAGTCTTGTCGGGAACAATGTGGATAAACAGCTCTGGCTGCGCATCTAGCTTGCTCTTGTCTGTCAAGCTCTCAAATCTAATCTTATCCAGAGCCTAATGAAATTTCAAAGAATCAGGACGCGTTCAATCAATAAATTATGACTTATAAATCGCAACAGAGCAAGCTTCACCACCTATTAACACCATTAATCCTTCTGGGCCACTAAACTATCAGCATAATCTTGATTATTCTAGAGACCCGTCGAAGAGCTTGAATGAAGAACCAAAATTGTTCATCGAAACGTAGAAAATCCAGTCCGCAAGATCCAAATAAACTGGATCCATCACATGCTTGTAAATAAACAACCAACATTTTTCCCAAACAAAAGGAGACTAATTAACAGATATCGCAGCCCCTGCCACTGCCCCAAACATTCAAAACCACTAAAACAGACAACAACACATCTAGATCAATCAAGAAGGCAAACAGACAAACTTACCAAACTCAACAAAACCAACACGAACGAACAGAAACAGATCAGATAAGGAGAGAGGAACAACAACTTACATCAGAAGCGTTGCTGATGATCTCACGAAGGAAGATCTCCTTGTTGCTGTAGAAGGTGTTGATGATCAAGCTCAACAGCTGGTTGATCTCCGCCTGGAAAGCGAACGTCTCAGTATCCGCCATAGCTTTCTATGAAACTAGGGTTTCTGGTAGGAGAAACGAGGAAGAAGAAAATGGAGGGTCGAATGTTCTAGATTGCAAAGAGTGAGAACCGTTCAACTGTTTTAAAAAGCGGTCGATGTGGTTTGTTTTATAAGGGTTTTTGCTAGGTTTTCTAGATCCTTCTACTGACGTGGACATCTCCTTTAATTTCTTTTTGGCCAAACTATACATTTGGCCCCTGAACTTACCTAACTCGCGCGAGTTAGTCCACAACTCAGTACTCAGTAAATATAAGCCCCTGAACTTTGAAAAACTATGCGAGTTAGTACGTTAGCTTAGCCATATTGATGGGGAAATTACAAAATTCCTCTTGATCTCTTTTATTATGGCACATGAAGTACTCTTAGTTTACAACCATTCAAATAATTATCTCCTTTACCTAGGGATGAAAGTTTGGGTTGAAACTCAATTTTTATAGTATGTCCCTAACCCTATCCCGACCCTATTCTAGTCAAACTCAACTTGACCCTAAATCCTACTGTTTTATTTTGTGATGTTCTAATTGATTTCCATCAATATTTATTTTTTGGCAAATGTGCCTAAAATCATTAAAATAAATTATTGCAATAATAATGTTGTAGAAACAAACTAAAAGAGGGCTTGTAGTCTACTATAGGTCAAGCAAATATGTATGGATCAATCAAATATACATATTTGTTATAGTACTAATATTATAAATAAAAGAAGTAATACATAAAATTATGAGTGATTTCTAAAAATTAATTAATGATTAATTCAAAGCATTGAAAAATTGATTTGGTAAATATAAAACATGTGACATAAAATCAAAGCCCCGACATAAAAAATAATTACATAAAGAATAATTAATTCTTGCTTTTTAAATATCTTGAATTTAGTAAATAAGAAATGGAGCGGGATCAAACTTTCCCTTAGCGTATTAGAAATGTCAGGTCTTTGATTTTATGTTACATATTTTATATTTACCAAATCAATTTTTCAATGCTTTGAATTAATATTAATTAATTTTTAGAAATCACTTATAATTTTTATTTACTACTTCTTTTATTTATAATATTAGTACTATAACAAATATATATATTTGATTGATCCATACATATTTGCTTGACTTACAGCGGAGTACGAGCCCCTTTCTAGGTCGTTTCTACTATTATTGCAATAATTTATTTTTTTGAGTCTAGGCACATTTGCCAACAAATAAATATCAACAATAACCAATCAGAATATCACAAAATAAAACAGTAGTATTTAGGGTCAGTTTGGGTTATGACTAGAATAGGGTCAGGATTGGGTTAGGGACATGCTATAAAAATCGGGTTTCAACCCAAATATGATCTTACAACCTAAAAAATGTGCCCTACTTTCAATGTAGATTATATATGGCTCCAACCATTTATGGAAGAGATCATCAATGACCTAACACCCAACAATTTCATGATATCAATGATTGACTGATATGACGGTTTTACAAACCCAGTTAACTGAACAAATACAAACAAACCATGTTTATGTTCATTTATTTAATTTTAAGAGAATATGAATAATAAATGAACACATTTACTCTATTTATTTTTGTCATTTAAAAATGAATGTGTCCATGTTCGTTCTTGTTTGTTTGTTAACAATAACATTTTCATGAACCAAATAAATGTACTCATTCATAAATTCCATTAAATGAACATATTCATGAACAATACAAATAAATCGTGAACAACATAAGCAAGCATAAATGAACAAATAAACGTATAAAAAGAAGCAGGTTTTTTTGGAATAAAATAAACTTACAAAAAATAAATAAATGAGTAAAAAAACAAAAAAAAAACAAAAAGACAAATAAATGGATGAATATAAATGAACTTTGCTAAACTTCTGTTAATATAAATGAACAAACAATACATTATCTTGTTCATTTATTTAACTTAAATGAACATAAAATTGTGTTCATGTTCTTTTGTTTAATTAAACAAACTAATATAAATGAACTCCTACTAAATCATTCAAAAACTTTTCACTGAATATTCTATTTGTCTATAGCTCTATAAAAAGCAAATACACTCTAACTATACAAACATATGGCCCCTAATAATTTAAGGGCAAGAACTTCAACGGATAGATACTTAGATGCTTTTGACACTTTTTTAAACTTATAATCCATCAAATAAATCTAACATGACTCATAATTGTTTAGAGTTACATTTAGCATAAACTTGTATTTATATTTTCCTTTTTTATATTGTCTGAAAAAACTTATGAAATCTAAATCTAGATTATGTGATAGATATCTTTTAGTAATTTAGTATGTATATTTTTCAAAGTTATTTATTATTTAAAAAATGTTGTTTGACATTTACATTGAAGAAAAACTAATAATTTTGAAGTGTCTATTAAGAAAATATCAAACTTATGTTGAAGAATATTCTGTCAAAGAGAAATAAAAACATTTTTATAACTAAATGCCATAACAACATTTTAACATAAAAGTATCCATGGATTTCATGAGCTCCAAAAGCGAGTGCACTATGCTTACAAATTTAATTGGCAAGTAGGGGTAGGGGAGAAGGCAGAGGCTAAAGCTATTTCTTATTGTTTTTTATTTTTAGTAATGATGGATCATAAAAGGAGTATGTATATAGTAATTTACGAGATTTATGACTCCTGTACGTTATGGCGGTTTTGATAGCCGAAGGGCTATGGCCCTCATAGATCTCCTGATCAGCTATCCAGAAACCACCATCGGCAAGGACTTAGCCCCGACCTCGGGGCACACCATTGACACCACCATCGGAAAGGTGACATGACCAGCTTCGGGAAAAGGTGTCTTTCACCACCTACGGATTTACCAACCTCGAAAAAGTAGATCTACCATCCTCTACAGTGGAAAATGCCTCCTGAAGGTGACCCACTCTGCCGAAGGGCCTTCCCCACTAGCCCTTCGGGAAAATCTCTTCCCAAAGGGGTCTTACGGGGATACGACAAAAACAGTTAAGAAGCCTTTGACAGAGAGACCTCACACACGCCTCTGCCCTTTGGCCAGAACGGGCTACGGCCAACTGGTGATGCCTACCTCCAAAGGTACGGATCAGATCTGATCGAACACGTGTCATAATCTGGGCCAGCTGTGACAGACAGCTGCCTCCCTACACCTTCCTATAAATACTTGGGAGGGATTTTGGTAAGGACAATAGAGACTCTTTTTATTCTCTATTTTCTGCTCTCTGCTACTACTCTCAAATACTAAATTGGGCGTCAGAGGCTCCTCCCCCGGAAACACACTCCGAGGAGCTCCTAACCCTTGTTCTTCTAAGTGTTTCAGACATCTTCACACCGGAAGTCTCTCTTTTAGGCCAGCATGTCATTCAACGAAGATGCCGCCGAGCATCATTTAGCGCCGTCTGTGGGAACTCATTCTCAGGTCGCCGTTGTTGAGACCCGACATTCTAAGGACAAGGGACTCTCAAAATACTCATCTGTGTCGGAAACTCAAACAGCAAACAGCTTCAGGAGGAGTGAAGTTCTACGTAGTTGCAGTAGACTATTTCATTAAGTAGATCGAGGCAGAGCCTTTAGCAGCAATATCGGCAAAGGACATACAAAGATTTGTCTGGAAGTACATCATATGCAGATTCGGCGTATCAAGGGTGATAGTAGTTGACAATGGTTCCCAGTTTACTAATAAAGGTTTCCAGGAATTTGCAACCTACCTCGAGATAAAATTGCACTTCGCCCCAGTTGTCCATCCTCAAAATAATGGACAAGTTGAAGTGTCCAACAGAACGATAAAAGATGGTCTGAAAAAGAGGTTGAAGGAAGTAAAGGAAAATGGCTAGGAGAGCTTTCAAGCGTGCTGTGGAGCTACAGAACAACTCCTAGAATGGCCATGGGTGAGACACCCTTGTCACTAGTTTTTAGCATAGAGGTCATTATCCTTGTCGAGGTTGTACAGCCATCTATAAGAATATAAGTGTTCGACGAAGAAGGGAACCACCTCGATTTAAAAAGCAAGTTGGATATGGTTGATGAGCATTGAGAGATGGTCGAGCTCAGAAGAAAAGCTTTTCAATAGAGAGTAATCGTTGCTTCAAACTTGCATGTCAAGCGTAAAGGAATCAAGAAAGGGGACTTCATTATCCGAAAAGCTGAATTTGAAGCCCGAAGACCATCTCATGGAGTACTTCGGGCAAATTGGGATGAACTTTATTTGGTCATCGAGGAAGTTCGGCCTAAAGTCTATAAACTCGGTGATACCGAAGGTGGAGAATTGAAAAATACATGGCATTCAGACTTTTTGAAAAAATTCTACACTTAGAAAAATTTCCAAGAGAAAAAATTGTGCAAAAGACGCTGAAGGAGGCGAACCAAATGTGGTTGCTTCCGAAGGTGCAAAAGTGATATTGTACTATATTTGACCGAAGGTTATTGACTAAACATGGTTGACGCCGAGGGAGGCAAACCAAATTTGGTTGTTTCCGAATGTGGATAAGTAGTATTTTACCAAAGGTTATTAATCGAAATGTGGTTGGTACTGGGGAAAACAATCTGAATATGGTTATTTCCGAAAGTGCATGAGTGATATTGTACAATTTTTGCCGAAGGTGATCGACCGAACATGGTTGGTCCCAAAGGTACTTAACTATTTTTCAAAATTGAGTTTCACCAAAGATGATCGACTGAACATGGTTGGTCCTAAAGGTACTCAACTATTTTTGGAAGGCAGGTCTTTCGAAGAAGTTCGACCGAAGATGGTTGTGAGACCTTCAAAAGGACTGAAGTTGTAAATTCTTAAAGGATAAAATGACTCATTGCGGAAATGGTTAAACACTGAATGTTGAAACTTGTCTGAAGTCGTACCAGTCATGGACTTAGCCAAAATTTTGGGCAAGAAAGTTCGAATAAAATTTCATTACAGAAATACAAGAGGTCGATTACAAAAAAAAAAAAGAGGAGCCTATTGCTTGTCTTGGCCATCTTCGGGGACTTTAGCATCCCTGGCCTGGTCATCCTCAGCATCATCATCTTTGTTCGCATTAACCACGATCACCGGCAGAGGAAAAATGGGAAGGTTGAGAAACTCTACACTCGACCACTCCGAAGATGGTCCTTCGAGAATGTTAAGCACTCAGAGGAAGGAAAAGTCAAGCTCGGGGTATTTGGACAAGACTTGGTGGCGAGCAAGGCAAAAACCGTCCTGATAAGAGGATTTAGTCTCCTCATCGGACTTAGCCTTCTCTGCCCTCAAGTCCTCCAGCTCTTTCTTAAGAACCTCGACCTCCTTCTCTAGTTTCTTCTTCTTCTTCTTCTTCTTCTTCTCCTTCTTAGCCGATTGACCTCGCCCAGGAGTTCGGTGTTAAGCCTCAAGATCTTCGTAAGATCGGCGATGGCTTCCTCCTTCTGCTTCTGGAAGGCTTCATTGGAGGAAGTCAACGCTACCACCCTCGAACCGAGATCCCCCACCTTAGAAGAGAAGTCCACAAAAAGTTCATTTTGGCTCTTTAACACTTTTTCCCGAAGGCTGGCCAGGTCCTCCTTGGTAATTTTATTAAGCTCACCGTACTTGACGACTGAGCTAGCAAAAAGTTCCTTGGCTTTTGCCAAGTTCTCCTCTGATCGAGTTTGAACCGAAGATTGTTTCGCTGCTTAAGCTCGGAAAAATCCACTGTATGCCAAAAGCTGTAAAAGGAAAGACTTCGAATAAGGGTCAAAAGGAGAAAAAGCTCAGAAAAATTCTAAGTCCTAAAGGGTTTAAGGTTTACCTGGCCAACATGTTCGCTCATCCTCGCGGTGAGTACCTCCTCATTCGAACACTCTTCCGTTAGGGACTGGAAGGTGGCATTAGTCATAATGCCCTTCGCCATCTGAGGAGCCATCTTCTGGCTATCCTTGGAGAACAAGTCCATGTCTCCGTGTAAGTCTAGAAGGGCTCTTTTGGAACCTTGTCCTTTGGGATTTTCGTATCTCGAAGGGCCCTCTTCCCAGCATGCTCCGCCACCCACTGAGCAGGTGCTTGTTCACCTGCAAAGTCACGCCAAAGTTCCATTAAAATGTTATCCCTTAGCCATTCATCTACAAGGTTTAAAATACCAAAAATACTGAAACTCATAAATGAATGACTAAGGGACAAACCTGGAGGCAGTTTGGCATCATCGGTGTTGGTATCGCTGACATCAAGGATTTTGGCAGGGACCCCTTCGCCCTTCTTCTTTCGGCGTTCCTCTAGTTCTTCGACCAAAAGCTCCTTGACCGAAGTCCCCAATGTCTCAACAGCTATATTGGGACTAAAAGGGGTTAAGCAGATGGCAAGTTCCGAGGATGGGTCAACCCGAACAGGAGTTCAGTCAAGCACCTCCACTTCACCTTCGGGCGGAGGTGGAAGAGAGTCCTCTTTGGTCTTTTTGGACCTGGACCCCGAAGATGGTCCGGCTGATGTTTTTTTCCTCTTTGGTGTTTTCTTCTTCTGCTGCTCTCCCTTCTTGAATTGGCCGACAAAGAGACTCTTGTAGAACGCTGCAAATTTATCACCCATCTTTACAAAAAGAAGAACATCAGCGTAAGTATGGAAGGACATAAGTAACAAAAACTAGAAAGAGGCTTATTCTCTTTAAGTGCTGAGTATGTTAGTTTGCCCCGAAGGCGCATGACCAACCACATTTTTTTCCCATCAACCAAGGGCTTTGGCATGTTTTCATCAATGACATGCTCCTTGATTACCCCAAGTTCCCAAAGGACCTCTTCAGTCATGAAACTCCATCTGATGGGGAAAGGGCAGAGAGAACATGGAGGGACCTTGGGATCTTAATCCGCTAGTTCCTGAATATGGTTGTCGAATTCCTCAAACTGGGACTTCAGCTCTAAGGTTAACAGCTTCCTCGGGTCCACTGTGTCAATGGCCAAGACACCAGAAGCCCATTTAGACGGCATGTCTTTCCACTGCTCATCCACCTTCAGAAAGAAGAACTTCTTCTACCACCTTTGCCAACTATCTTTTGTTCTGAAGGTGAATGTGTATTTTTTGCTTCCAGATCCTCGATGGAGTAAGAAGTAGAAACTGCCCTTCGGAACGGGGTGAAGTTTATAATATTGCATAAAAAAATGAAGTGGGGCTTTATATTGAAGACCCCACATATGTAGAGAAAAACATTGAAGTAGGAGTAGGAGTTCAGGGGAAAGTTGGTTGACGGCTATACCATGAAATTGGCAAAAGTCACAAACCATCTTTGGAGGGGGATACCGAAGTCCCGCCTTCAGCTGAGCCCTGAAGACGATAACCTCATTTGAATGAGAAGCATAGCTAGGCATACCAGGACTAGGTAGCTTGGTGATGGCATAGGAAGGGAAAAAAATTTAGTCGACCACTTCTTCACTTTCTCTGAAGTGGCACAGCTCGGATGAGAGTTAAGAGGGAGCCAACTCTTAGGAATACGATGAGCTTCTATATGGTAAGAAGACATGTTTGGGAACAGAGGAATCTGACCTCAAAAAGGCGAAGGGAAAAGAATTGAAACAAAAAAAGCACTTCGAAAGGTAACCTACCTAGTTCGGAATAAAGATAGAGACTTCGGAAATCACCACAATCTCATTGGAAATTGCTCCGCCGCTAACACCACCGCCAAAGAAAGATGAAAGACGAGAGGAAATTAGAGAGCAAAGGGAATGGAAATTGAGAGGTGTGGAAAACTCTGAAAGAGGAAGGGTTTATATAGATCGAATGAGGCAGGCGAAGCGTTGCCATAATGACCTCTTCACAGGCGAAGGGATGTAACTGATGTAACGGACGCGATTATTCGCCAGTCACTTAGTAACACGTGTCACCCAATGCGATAAACAAGGGTACGCCTTCTGACATTCGTAGACCTATGTAATCCTAGCCCGAAGTGACGCTACTACCTGGTCAGAAGACATGACAATTCATTAGCAGGCAACAGAAGATAAAAAACTCAGAGGGGGAATATTTTTCCCATCCGAAGATACAACTTCGGGAACATTGATAACTTGGCCAAAATCAAGGAGTCCCATTTGATGCCGAAGAAAATGCTTCGGCCGAAAGAGGCATCTTGAACCGAAGAGGTGCCCACTCCGAAGAAGGTTACTTCGGTCAGAAGTTAGCTATGCAAATGGGGATGACTGTCACCTCCAGTAAAGATCTCCATGCCACGCTTTCAAAGGCTCAATACCGAAGACACAGCTTCGGTTTTTCGAGGGGGGCATGTGATAGCCGAAGGGCTATGGCCCTTAAAGATGTCTTGATCAGCTATTTGGAAACCACCCTCGGTAAAGACTTAGCCCCAACCTTGGGGTACACCATCGACACTACCTTCGAAAAGGTGACATGACCAACTTTAGGAAAATGTGTCTTTCACCACCTTCGGATTTACCAACCTCGGAAAGGTAGATCTACCATCCTCTACAGTGGAAAACACCTCCCGAAGGTGACCCATTCTACCGAAGGGCCTTCCTTACTAGCCATCGGGGAAAATCTCCTCCTGAAGGGGTATTACGGGGATACAACAAAAATGGTTAAGGAGCCTCTGATAGAGAGACCTCGCACACGACCCTGCCCTCTCGCTAGAATGGCCTACGGCCAGCTAGTGACGCCTACCTTTGAAGGTTTGGATCGGATCTGACTGAACACGTGTCATGATCTGGGCCAGCTGTGACAGACGGCCTCCTCCCTCCACCCTCCTATAAATACTTGGGAGGGACCTTGGTAAGGAAAAAAGAGACTCTTTTTATTCTCTACTATCTGTTTTCTACTATTACTCTCAAATACCAACTTGGGTGTTGAAGGCTCCTCCCCCGGAAACACACTCCGAGGAGCTCCTAACCCTTGTTCTTCTAAGTGTTTCAGACATCTTCATACCGGAAGTCTCTCATTCAGGCCAGCATGTCATTTAACGAAGATGCTGCCGGGTATCAGGTTCAATCCGTGTAAACATTAAATATAAATACAGTTAGTGGCAATTTTTTACCAAGAAAAACAATTCATAAATATGAAAAAAGAATCTATAATTTGAGAAAAAAAAAGTCAAGATAAAATTTAGAGACCAAGGGTTTAACTTTTGACTTAATAAAGGAGAAAAAAAGCAATTAGCAACAAATTTATCAGCTCAAGTCATACCAAAATGCAAACAAACCATAGCGAATAAAATAAGCAAATGGTAAGGTTTCAGTGACAAAAAGTGACATTTAATGATTAACATATAAAAAGACAATACACAATGGTCTTGAGACCACGAGAGCAAATGAAAAACTTCAAGAATTATTGATATAACCATTAACTTCATAAAATAAAAAAAATAAAATAAAAAATTGCTAAAACCAAGTTAGCTGAATCATACAAAAAAAAATAGACAACTTATAGTGACTAAAGTTTTGTTTAAAAAAACAATAATAAAGAAAAGAAATAAAAAAAATTATATGAAGCCATTATTGTTGATTAAAAAAATTAAATCATGGACCAAGGTTTTGCCTTAAAAAATAGTAAATAATAAAAATAGAAAAAAAATTGGGGATCAAGAGAACAAAAGGAAAAAGTCTTGTTATTAAGTTTGGGAACTAAAATGACAAATGAATAGGAATTAGGTACCAAAATGGGAAAGTGCAGAAATTTAGGGATTGAAAAAGCGTTTAACCACAAAGAAACGTGAAGGAAACTGAAATGCAAAAATAGCAAAACAGGCCCTTGAGAAAGTGATTTTGTTGTAAAAGGCGACTGAGCTTTATAAAGAGTCAACAGAGTTTGGGAAAAGGCAAAAAAAGGCGTTGCTCTATAGTTTACTGTTCATAGAATAGTACTCCCCATGACATTTAGTATATAGTACCAGGAGGGGTGAATGGCTACCAATGATGAAGGCTAGTAGTGAATTGTGGGAAGAACTGTGGCAATGGGGATTTCTGATAAGATGCTTACGGATGGGTGAAGTGGAACGAAATGGGGTAGATACATGCACAGGCGGGAAAGGTTGTTAAGTATCTGTTTTAGTTCATTATAGGCTAGAGCGTATGTCATGTGTGACGTCTCTATGCTTGTATAAATATGCTGATTCATGTTCTCGATTATTTTTTTGGATAATTAAATAAATGAATTCCTCATTCTTCTTTCTAGAATTCTTTAAACTTATATTCCTTCTTCTTAAGTTCTAGGGTTCATCAGGAAGGTGAGCTCTTTTTCTTTCTAATCCTATATCTCTATTCTTATGTAATTCTCAAGGGTTCTTGAAAGAATTACGTTGATTTTATCATTTAGTATTAAAGCAGGTTAGAATCCATCATGGGAGTTGAAAACCGTGATCAGGGCAATGTGAAAGAGATCTTGAAGTTGCTACAGGTTGCCATTGACATGCTTACGAAGGAAGTGCAAGAGGTTAAGAAGGACAGCCAATCTCAAGAAAGACACCGTTGAACTAAAAAAAAATATTGCTAACATTATTGAAGTGGTAAATGGTTAGATTCAGCTACCCTTCTAATACCAGTTCATTGAGCTCAAGAGAATGAGGCGGGGCCTTCTAACAGGATGATGGGCAAGAGACCAAAGATGGACTTCCCAAGATTTGATGGAGGAGACTTTGAGGATTGGCTCTTTTGGTGTGAGCAGCATTTTAAGGTTAAAGAGATTTCAGTATCGTTAAAGGTCAAAATTGTAGCAATACACATATAGAGGATAACTTTAAAGTGGCATAGGGCCTACATGAAAGGTAAGAGCCTCAATTGTATTTTTTGGAATCAATACTTAGGAGACATACGAACACAATTTACTGAAGATTCGTTTAACGATCCTATGTCCGAGCTTGTAAGCCTGAAACAAGTTGGGACGGTAAGGGAATATCAAGATAGATTTGATATATTAAGGACTAGGGTTGACATAAGTGAAAGGTGCACCGTTAGTTACTTTTTAATAAAGCTCAAAGAAGAGATTTAGATAACCATGAGGATGTTTATGCCTCAGATGGTGGTGGAATGCGTAGGAATAGAAAAATTACATGAAGCTAATTTCAATGAGTGGCAAAAGAAGGCCAACGCAATGCTGAGTTCTGTAGTTATGAAGTAACCGTCCATCCTAGGACCACCACTAGTAAGGAAGGCTATCTTCGAATTGACACTTAATAAAGATGAAGTGCCGAAAGGGGGAGCAGCTAAGACTGCTATTCGAAAATTATTAGCAAAAGAAATTGAGGAAAAAAGATCTAAGGGCCTTTGTTTTTTGTGCGATGAAAAATATGTTAGTGTTGTGCCAAAAAAGCCAATCATGAGATGATTGTATTTTTTGCACATTGAGTCATGATATTTTATTAAGGCATTAATCCAACAATTATGTTTGTTATTTATTTCTACGTAACGTAATAAATACAATTGTAACCCTAGAATAATGATATTCTCAAATGTCCCTGGTCTAGTATTATTGTGGAGCGGGTTGCAATAATACATAATGACTAGCATATGTGGAGACTAATATGAGATATGTAGTCTACATATGGGTACAAGTTGGAGAACTTGTGTACTGGACCGACCTACCATGAGAACACTACATGGATCGTTATATGAGTGTCATAAGTGATTCTCTTAGTGATCATGGTATATGTAGTCCTTCGACCTAATATCATCAAGGTTCCCCACATGTGAGTCACATACTTTGATACTTTCATTTGTTGCTCGTAACTGAGTGAACTTGAAGGAGGTCATTGGGTATGCCACATATCATGCGGATGGATTTGTATGATCAAGATGGGATTTGTCCCTCCTATGTAACGGGAGTGATATCTTCGGGCCCCTTAATAAAGTGAGACTTAGAAAAATGCATGGCCATGCTCGGATGAGTTGATATACGATATCAATGTCATCAGTTTAAGTTGGTCTACTCAGTAATCAAGAAACCAAAGATTGGGCTATACGAGAGTGACACATTCCATGTCTCATGCTTAGTCTTAATATCTTGGACAAAGGGACAATAGCATATATCGGTGATGATCATAAAGGTTTAGTCGAATCATCGACAATCTTGTCACTTGGGTAGCAATGATGTGTTGCTAGACACCGCTCATTGCTTATGATCATAAATGTGATTTATGATTATTGCCAACGTGGTAAGAGCCTATTGGGTCGCACACATAGAGCTATTTGGATCATTATAGTGCATGGGCTAATAATTTGGGTTTTGGTTTTACAATAATTTCGTATTAATAATGGGCTCAATAGTTGAGCCATTATAGAGCCCGAAATTAAAGCCTAATTGGATTAGGGCTGTGAAACCCATTAGGCCTGGAAGTTGAGTCTCACTATAAATACAACTTTTAGCGAGAAATTCGCAGGTCTCCTTGCCCTAGCCTCCCAAAAGGACTGCCGCACTCTTCTCTTGTAATTCCTTGGAGGATGCAAGCTAGCACTGTGAGCGCAAGAGAAACGCATCTGGCGGGACGCGGTAGAAGCGTGGTGATCCTGAGAGGCTCGTGTGGATACCATAGAGAGCCTGAACACGTTAACTGTTCAAATTTTGTGATTCGACTCTACAGTTGAGTGAGAGATCTCAACCGAAAATTAGGTATAAAAATTTTTGAACACCCGATTTACCCCGTTTCACTTGGATCCTAGAGAGTTTCGGTTAATTTCCGCTACGCTGTTTGTCTCCTGAAACCCAACAAAATATTCATGGGGTCACAAGTGTAGTAAAGGTCAGTTGTATCTAGTGAAAGAGTAAGATGATGTGGATGAAGTAGAGATTGTGGTAGGTGAAAACCCAAAAAAAGATGGCGTTGGGCAAGAATTTGGTGAGGCTAAAACGCTAGTAATATTGGTGCATATATTATATGACTCGATACAGCCTATAGTAGCAAAGTTCTAGATGTTTAAAGTTTAGGGGTAGATCAAAGGAGCCAGGGAACCAGGGTAGTGATTCTCATTGATACTGGTAGTACACACAATTTCTTCTGTCCTAAGACAGCCAAATGACGTGGGTGACCAATAGAAGAGACCAAGTCAACAAGGGTAGAGGCGGCAGACGGTATTGCTCAAAGTTGCAACAAAGCTTACAAAGACTTTCCAGTATAAGTTGCATAACCTCTCATTCTCACATGAAAGTTTTACCTATTGCTGGAAGTGACATAGTAATTGGGGTGCAGTGGCTCAAAACATTGGGGGATATCTGCTTTAATTTCAAAGATATGGGGTTAGAGTTTGAAAGGGAAGGAAAGAAGATCCTATTAATGGGCATTACCAGCGATTGCAAACTAGTTAATAAGGCTTAGATGGCTAAGCTAGTGTAAAAATAGAAGACAACCACTCTTTATTTGATAAGAGTAGAAGTGGAAGAAGAAGACGCCGCCTTGGAATGCATGACTCAGATGCAAGATGAAAGCGTGGAAGAAACAAATAGCTTAAAGGTTTTGCTGCAATCTTATAGAGATGTGTTTGAGGAACCCAAGCCCTTACTTCCTCATTAGAAGTATGATCATAAGATTGTTTTGAAGGAAGGATCTAACCCTGTTAAGTGTAAGCCTTATGTGTATCCACTCCTATAAAATAACAAAATAAAAAAGTTGCTTTGAGAGATGCTGGAAATGGGAATAATTAGACCTAGCCAAAGTGAATTTGCTTCACCAATCTTCCTTGTAAAGAAAAAAAGACAATTCTTGGCATTTATGTGTGGATTACAGGCTTCTTAATAAAAGCACTCTTAAGGACAAATTCTTAATTCTAATTCTTGAAGAGTTAGTAGGGGAATTACATGGAGCAAGATATTTCTCCAAGCTTGATTTCAGGGTAGGTTATCACCAGCTGAGAATGAACCCAGATGAAGTTTACAAGATGCCATTCTAAACACATGATGGCCACTATGAATTTTTAGTCATGCTGTTTAGGCTGACTAATGCCCCATCCATTTTCAAAACATGATGAATGATGTTTTTCAGCTATATTTGAGAAAAGTTTATTCTTGTGTTCTTCGATTACATTTTGATCTACAGCTGTGACATGCCGACTCACTTGAAGCACTTGGAGATTGCACTGCAATATTACAACAAAAACAATTGTATGTGAAGAGGAGTAAGTGTGTTTTTGCTGCACCAAAAGTGGAATACTTGGGACATTTTATTAGCAAGGCAAGAGTAAAAGCTGATCCACGAAAAGTGCAAGCTATGATTGATTGGCCCACACCCAAGAACATTAAGGAATTAAGCGGGTTTTTAGGGTTGGTAGGAAATTATAGGAAGTTTTGTTAAGGAATATGGAGTTTTAGCTCGGCCCTTGGCAGAATTATTAAAGAAAAACAATTTTCACTCAAGTGATAAGACTACCAAGACATTCCAACTATTAAAGCAAGCTATGACGTCTACACCAGTGCTTGTTACTCCGGACTTTTCATAACCATTTGTTATCAAGACTGACGCGTTTGAGTATGGGTTAGGAGTAGTGTTGTCACAACAAGGAAATCCTATTAATTTTATTAGCAAGGTTTTGGGTCTAAGACAATGAGCCTTGTCGGTGTATGGAAAGAATTGCTAGTAGTTGTATATGTCATCAAGAAATGGAGGCCCTACTTGGTTGAAGCCCATTTTCTAATCAAAACTAACTATCAGAGTCTTAAATACCTACTGGAACAAAAAGTGGCCACACCAGCTCAAGAGAAGTGGTTGTCTAACTTGATGGGATTCAGCTACAGCATTGTTTATAAAAAGGAGGAAGATAATAAAGTTGCAGATGCATTATCTAGACAATGTAGCGGTGATATTGTTAAAACTACATTGCTAGCACTATCCACAGTAACCATAAAGCTGAGCAAATAGATATCAAACAGTTGGAAGCATGATGGAGAATTACAAAAAATGATCCAAGAACTACAACATGACCCCTAAAGTCATCACAATTACTAGTGGATTTTGGGCCAGTTATGAAGAAAAGGGAAGCTGGTTGTTGAATGTGATCCTACATTGAGGGGGACTTTTATTAAGGTGGCTCATAAGGGACCATTAGGTGGTCATTCTAAAGTTTTGGTCATAACCAAAAAACTTGCTTCATACTTTTATTGGAGAAAGTTGAGGAAGCAAGTTCGGCAGTATATTCGAGCTTGTGATATTTGCCAACGTTATAAGATTGAGACATGTACACCTTTAGGAATGTTGTAACCTCTGGGTATCCTTGAAACGACATGGACATCTATCTTCATGGATTTTATCGAAGGGTTGCCCTTTGCTACTGGGAAAAATGTTATATTTGTGGTGGTTGACAGGTTAACAAAGTATGCTTATTTCATGGCTTTGTCACACCCTTTCACAGCTGCTAATGTTGCACAAGTATTCCTCAATCATATTTACCGACTACATGGTCTGCCCAAGAATATTGTGAGTGACAAAGATCCTATTTTTTTGAGTAGTTTTTGGCAAGAGCTATTTCAGAAGTTACATGTACATTTGATTTTGTTTTCTTCCTATCATCCTCAGTCAGATGACTAAACTGAGGTAATTAATTGTTGCTTGGAGGGATACTTATGGTGTGTGGCTACAGATAAACCTAAAGAATGGATTCAGTTACTGCCATTGGCTAAATATTGGTATAATAGCAATTTTCATACTTTTTTAAAGACTACTCCATATGAAGCTCTTCATGGACAACCTCCCATTGTCCATATTCCATATTTGGTAGGTGATTCAAAAGTAGAGGCTATGGATTGTAGCTTATAGTAGTGAGAATTACAGCTTAAGCTACTTTGGGATCTTTGTAAGACAGAATGAAGCAACAAGCTGATAAGCATAAAAAAAAGATAGATTTTAAGGTTAAGGATTAAGTTTACCTTCGACTCAAACCTTATAGGCAGCAATCAATAAGCTGGAGGTGTAATCAGAAGTTAATAGCTCGGTATTTTGGCCTATTTCAAGTGTGGCAACGAATTGGAAAGGTAGCCTATAAACTCGATCCGCCACGTGAATGTAAGATACATGCTACTTTCCATGTATTAGTTTTGAATAAACATATGGGATCAGACCTAGTTCAAACTCTCTACCTAGCGTAGAGGGACTTGACCAACTCATACGTGACCCCCTATTCATCTTGGATCGTCAAATTGTACAACATGGAAACCAAGGTAGAACTGAATGGTTAATTCAATAGCCAAGCTCCTTCGTAGATGATGCTACCTGGGAAGACCCCACTTCTCTTTAGCAGCGCTATCCAACCTGTCATCTTTGAGGACAAGTGTCAGGACCATCTTTTCAGTGCTTGGCTAAGGCCAAGAAGAGAAGGATGAGAACATACAAAATAAATTGAGAGGGACTTAATTGAACATGGTCTTGGTGATGAGAATGCAAGACTATGAAAACTATGTGTTTTAATTACACATATAAAAGTTCTAGGTGAACTATGTCATGAAATAAAGTTCTAGTACCAAATTGGACTAGTAGCTAGTGACTAGCATAGAACTATGCAATTTTATGGGGCCAAATTGTACATAAATGAAAGACTATGTATGGTATGGCAAGAAATGAAGTTGGGGGACTCAATTGAAAACTTGAACTAGTGCTGAAAATGAAGCTGAAAACCAGAAGTGGACAAAACTAGCCATGCAAACTTGATGGAGGGCTAAGTGGGCATTAGCCCATTTTCATGAATAAAATAATGGGGGCAGCCTTACATATACATATTTAATGGGAGGATTTGCTAGTGGGATGCTTATTTTAATGGGATTCTTGGGAGAAGAAAATACTAGTTTAATGGATGTTGGAAGGAAATGGTTTTTTAATGGAGATGGTGGAGGATTTTGCATTGTTTAATGGCTAAATGGAGGGGAGCATAATCGGCCATCCTAGGAGCATGTCCAACATTCCATTCACTTGTCATTTCCTGCATTTTGAGAGCTAGAGAGAGAGAGAGAGAGAGAGCTTGGCCGAAACCTTCATGTTCTTCCATGTTCTTCATGTGTTCTTGGCTTGTTCTTGAGTTTTCTTGCTCTAAATCACCAAAACCTTGAGTGTTGTTGTGAGTTTATGGCCTAAACCTTGAAGAGCTTCCATTTTACACGAAGAATCAAGTTTGATAGTGAAGAATCCAGCCATGCCCAAATGGTTCAAGAAGAGTTCTTGGTGTTTTCTTGAAGTCTAAGCAAGGAGAGGAGCTTGCATGTTGATGTTGTGAAGTTGAGCTTGAAGTGGAAGAAGAAAACTTTGAATCTTGAGGTAAACTCAAGTACACTTGGATTCCTTGGTATATTTCTATGAACAAGTGTTTATGTTGGCTAATTAATGGTTGTTTTGTGTTAAACAACCTTGGATTGGAAGTTGAAAGCTTGGAACTCAAAGAACACATCATGGCCGAATTTTTGCATGTGTGTTTCTTGGTGAGTAATGGTGTTCTTAGCCTCGGATTAGTGTTTTAATGAGTATACATATATGATATGTGTAACTCATAAACATTTTTGAATATGGCCGAGAATGAAGGGCTTGAAAGACTAAGGATTTTGAGCTCAAATTGAGGAAGGCAAGCTTGTGTTGGAGGATTTTAGCTAAGACACCATTGTTGTGAAAGTTTTAAACTTGTTGGAGAAGAAACAAGTGTTGGCCGAATTTACTCAAGCTATATTTGAGGGTAAGGATCCATGGTCTACTTGATTTCTTGGTACTTTTTCCATGACAAGTAGATAGAGCTACTATTTGATGGTCAAGTTAAACCATATGATTTTAGTATGCTTGAAGGGCTGAAGACTTGTGTGTCAAGACACATGGACACTTGCTGGGGCTTTATGGCCGAATGGTTCTATGGGTGTGTGTGTGTGTTTGTGTGCCTTTGGTGCTTGTTTGTGCATGCTAACCCATTATTATGTGATTATTTATGTGATATACATTGCTGCCAATTTTTGTACACCATGTGTTTTCCATATCTTCTTGTCTTTGGATGTAGGTACAAGCTTATCTAAAGAGGTTAAGCTAATGCATAGCTTAATAGACCTTATATGGTCGTAGTGGATCCTTATTGAGTTGTAAAACTCACTGCCCTTACTGTTGAATTTTTCAGGAAAAGGAAAAGAGCTTGAGTAGTATTGGCCTTGTGTTTATATTGCTTGGTTTTGAGTACCAAGATTTGCTTGTTGGGCAAGGTATGTGTGCATTCACTCTTGGCATTGAAATTGAGCATTTATATATTCAAGTCTTATGTTGGTCAAACTTATGAATTAAGTTTGCAGGATGTTAGCAGTGGGACTTGTGCTAGAAAAATGCCTGTATTGTGAGCAATTGTTTTGGAGACTATGTATAGTGTTTTGGCCTATGGATGGCTTACTTGGGCATGTGCCCTTTGTGTTCGTTGTGTAGCACATTTGAGTATTTTGGGTAGTATTTGAATTATGGGCCTTGAGTATAGGTTTGTAAGATTTGGACCTTGTGTTGCTTGTTAGACTTGACTTTTGGGCCATGGATGGCCCTTAGTACTTTGGACTCTATGGTTGCTTAATTGCCAAGTTTCCTTGGCTCATGTGAATATGAATGTGTGCATTTGAAGTTTATATGCTTGTGTACCTAATATGGCCAAATGTTCATGACATGAAAATTATGTGTTTTCAAAAATTGAAAGGCAATGTGGGCTTCTTTGTTGTCATGCATTGAACTAGTGCACTTGATTGCACACAAGTTAAGCACTTAAAGAGAAAAAAGTGCAAGTTGCTTGTAAAACAAGTTAATGGGTCGGGCCTACTTAAGCTGCAAATAATTGGATAAAGTAAATAACAAGGCTGTCCAAACTTCCTGGGCTACCACCCAGGCCCATAATTGATGAGCCCAATCTACCTAAAGAAGGTTGGCTAACAAAACTCTGATAACAACACTTAGAAACCTTAAGTGGTTTGGACTTTCTGGGTAGAGGTTGGTGAGTGGCACAGAGGGTACATGGGCTAGGGCCTGTGTGGGGTGTGAAAACAAGGATGTTTGGATGCAGGGGCAACTGATAAGGAGCTTAAGGATAAGGTTGTTAAGTATCTGTTTTAGTTCATTATAGGCCAACATGTGTGGCACGTATGATGTCTCTATACTTGTATAAATATGCTGATTCATGTTCCTGATTGTTTTGTTGGATAATGAAATAAGTTAATTCCCCTTTTTTCTCCCTAGAATTCTTTGAACTTCTATTCCTTTTCCCTAAGTTCTAGGGTTCATTAGGAAAGTGAGCTTTTTTCTTTGTAATCCTACAACTCTTTTCTTGTGTAATTCTCAAGGGTTTGTGTAAGAATTGCGCTGATTTTATTAGTTTCACTCGATTTCAACACCTTGTTTTGGCATTGCTAGTGGCCAGGCGACACTCAGGGGACACCATAGGGTAAGATGAAGTGAAACGATCTTAAGGAATTGGTGGCGGTGACTCGGTTGACGGCTGGAAGCAGTGGAAGCAACGATAGTCGTTTGGAGATAGGGGCCCGATCTACCAACAACTAACTTTGAGGACTGATTGTAATGGAGACTAGACTTCCAGAGACCCGAAGTTGTTCTTCTTTTTCTCCATTTTTCTTTCATTTTCTCTTGTTTTGCTTTTTTTTTTCTTTTTTTCTGCCTCTTTCTCTTTTTGCCTCAATTTTTTCTTCTTCACTTTTTCTTTCTCTCTACCCTCAATTTTCTTCCCATTTTCACTCTTCATTCTTCGTTCTCTCCCTATTATGATTTTTCTCTCCCTTCCTCCCTCTTTCTCTTCAATTGTTCTCTCACACAATTCTCTTTTTTCTTCTCCTTTCCCTTGCATTTTTTTTTGTTTTTAGGTCTACTTTTTCTTGATTTTCTTCTTCATTTGTGTTTGTGCTTTAGCTACCATACAAAATAAATGAGCCTAAAATACCTGACCCAAACAAATCCAACCCTAACTAATCACACATATAGATAAACAGACAGGCCAAGGCACACAAGCCCAACAAACAAATAAACAGTCGGGACCAAAGCCCAAAAACCCAACAACCAAGAAATGAATGAGACCCAACACAGGAATTGAAAGGCAAAAATGAAAGTACCCTATAGTTTACTATTTATGAAATAAAAAACCCAAACGGTAATTAGAATATAGTAATGATACAGGGAGGTTGGTTGGCAAAGATCACTAGCTTCTGCCTATTGCAATGAAATGGTCGGCCTCAATGATAAAGAAGTCTTTTCATTTACTTAATTTTGCCAATTTCAAATCAAATGGCCGCCCTTAGAAAGAGGCATTTAACTAGGCCAAGGGAAGCGATGGTCACATTAATGGCAGACGAATTTATACCAACAATAGACATTGAATTGTCAAATATGACAATGGAGACTCGATGACAGACATCACGTTAAATAGCATGGTATATCGCAGCATACTATGCGGTATATTATTTACCGCTGGTACGCGGTATGCGGTACAAATGTTTTCACGTTTTGTCATTTTACCGCGCAGTATACAGTGTTATTTCATGATATACTGCATGTTGCTCACTTTTTGTATGTATTTTGTCAAAAAAACCAGTGTATACCGCAAATACTAAGTGGTACGTACTGCGACATTTTATTTTTCGTGGCTATTTTTTTTTCATTTTACATCAAAATATTATAAATATATAAAACATTAAAATATAAATAATACACATACGCTTGTATGTCAGCCAGTGCGTGTGGCATGTGTGACGTTTCTATGCTTGTATAAATACAACGATTCATGTTCCTGATTGTTTTGTTGGCTAATGAAATAAGTAAATTGCCCCTTATTCTCTCTAGAATTCTTTGAACTTTTATTTTTCTTCCTAAGTTCTAGAGTTCATCAGAAAGGTGAGCTCTTTTTCTCTCTAATCCAATATCTCTGTTATTGTGTAATTCTTGGGGGTTCTTGGAAGAATTATGTTGATTTTATCAGTTTTACTGGATTTCAAATCCTTGTTTTGGCATTGCCGGTGGTCGGGTAATGCTTAGGGGATATCATGGGCTGAGATGAGGTGAAACGATCTCAGGAACCAGTGGCAGTGGCTCGATCGACAACTGGAAGCAGTGGTAGCAACAACAGTTGCTCAAAGACAAGGGCCCGGTCTACCAACAACTAACTTTGAAGATTGATTGTAATGGAGACTAGACTGCCAAAAGCCGAAGTTGTTCTTCATTTTCTCCTTTTTTTTTCTCTCTCTTGTTTTTCTTTTTTTCTTTTTCTTCCCATCTGCCTTTTTGTCTCCCTGCCTCATTTTTTTCTTTTTCACTTTTTCTTTCTTTTTACCCTAATTTTTTTTCCTTTTTGTTCTTCATTTTTCATTCTCTCTATACTGTGATATCTCCCTCCCTCCCTCCTTCCCTCCCTCTCTTCATTTGTTCTCTATCACAATTCTCTTTTCTCTTTTTTTTTTTCCCTTGCAATTTTTCTTTTTTGTTTCTGGATATACTTTTTCTCGACTCTTTTCCTTCCTCGCTTTTGTGCCTCAGCTACTATACAAAATAAATGAGCCTAAAATACGTGACCCAAACAAATCCAACCCTAACCAATCACACATATAGATAAACAGACAAGCCAGGGCACACAAACCCAACAAACAAGTAAACTATTGGACCAAAGCGGAGAAACCCAACAACCAAGAAATGATCAAAACCCAACACGGGAATTGAAAGGAAAAAATGTAAGTGCACTATAGTTTACTATTTATGAAATAGGAAACCCACAAGGTAATTAGAATATAGTAGTGATATAGAGAGGTTGGTTGACAAAAATCGCTAGCTTCTGCCTGTTGTAATTAAATGGCCAGCCCCAATGATAAAAAAGTCTTTTAGTTTCCTTAATTTTGTGAGTTTCAAATCAAATGGCTGCCCTTAGGGAGAGGCATTTAACTAGGCCAAGGGAAGTGATGGTCACATTAATGGCAAACGAATTTATATAAACATTAGACATTGAATTGACAAAGATGACAATGGAGACTCGATGACAGGCATAGTTTTAAATACCATGGTATATCACAGTATACCATGCGGTATACTATTTACCCCGGGTACATGGTACGCGATACAAATGTTTTCACGTTTTGTCATTTTATCGTGCGGTATACCACATACCGTTCACTTTTTGTATGTATTTTGTTAAAAAAATGTGGTATACTGCAAATACTACATGATCCGTACCCCGGTATTTTATTTTATTTTTTTTATTTTACATCAAAATATCATAAATATATAAAACATTAAAATATAAATAA
Organism: Aquilaria sinensis; assembly: GCA_005392925.1. Classification (NCBI taxonomy): domain Eukaryota; kingdom Viridiplantae; phylum Streptophyta; class Magnoliopsida; order Malvales; family Thymelaeaceae; genus Aquilaria; species Aquilaria sinensis. The sequence goes on from SMDT01003063.1 coordinate 58,511, forward strand.
TACACATATGCTTGTATGTCAGCCAGCTCGCGTGTCAGCACGTGTGGCACGTGTGACGTCTCTATACTTGTATAAATATGCTGATTCATGTTCCTGATTATTTTGTTGAATAATGAAATATGTGAATTCCCCATTCTTCTCTTTAGAATTCTTTGAACTTTTATTCCTTCTTCTTAAGTTCTAGGGTTCATCAGCAAGGTGAGCTCTTCTTCTCTCTAATCCTATATCTCTATTCTTATGTACTTCTCGAGGGTTCTTGGAAGAATTGCGCTGATTCTATCAGTTTCACTTGATTCCAACTCCTTGTTTTGGCATTGCCGGTGGCCGTGTGATGCTCAAGGGACGTTATAGGCTGAGATGAGGTGAAGCAATATCAAGGAACTAGTGGCAATGGCTCGATCAACGGCTAGAAGTGGTGGAAGCAACGACAATCACTCAGAGATAGGGCCCGATCTACCAACAACTAACTTTAAAGACTGATTGTAATGGAGACCAGACTTCCAAAGGCCGAAGTTGTTTTTTTTTTTTTTCCTCTCCTTTTTCTCTTGTTTTCTCTTGTTTTTCTTTTTCTTTTTTTTCTTCCCTTCTGCCTCTTTGTCTCCCTACGTCAATTTTTTCTTCTTCACTTTTTCTTTCTCTCTGCCCTTAATTTTCTTCTTATTTCTGTTCTTCATTCTTCATTTTGTTCCTACTGTGATTCCTTGTTCCCTCATTCTTTCTCTCTCTTTAATTATTCTCTCCCTCAATTCTTTTTTTTTTCGTTTCCCTTGCATTTTTTCTTTTTTATTTTTGGGTCCACTTTTTCTCGATTCTTTTCCTTCCTCGTTTTTGTGCTTCAGTTACTATACAAAATAAATGAGCCTAAAATACATGACCCAAACAAATCCAACCCTAACCAATCACACATATAGATAAAACAGACGGGCCAAGGCACATAAACCCAATAAACAAATAAACAGCTAGAGCAAAGTACAGAAACCCAGCAACCAAGAAACAAATGAGACCCAACATAGGAATTAAAAGGCAAAAATGTAAGTACATTATAGTTTACTATTTATGAAATAGGAAACCTACACGGTAATTAGAATATAGTAGTGATACAAGGAGGTTGGTTGGCAAACATCACTAGCTTCTACCTATTGCACTGAAATGGCCAGCCCCAATGATCAAGAAGTCTTTTAGTTTCCTTAATTTTGTCGGTTTCAAATCAAATGGCCGCCCTTATGGAGAGGCATCTAACTAAGTTGAGGAAAGTGGTGATTGCATCAATGGCAGACGAATTTATACAAACAATAGACATTGAATTGACAAAGATGACAATGGAGACTCGATGATAGGCATAGTGTTAATTACCGCGGTATACCGTTTATCGTGGGTACATAGTATGTGTTACAAATATTTTTCATATTTTTTCATTTTACCGTACGACATATAATGATATACTGCATACTGCTCACTTTTGGTATGTATTTTGTCAAAAAAACCGTGATATATTGCAAATATTGAATGATACGTAACGCGGTATTTTATTTTTTGCAGCTATTTTTTTTTCATTTTTCTTCAAAATATCATAAATATATAAAACATTAAAGTATAAATAATATGCATATCATAAAATAAATATTTACTTTTAATTTTTTTATTTACTTTTCTTAATTAATATAAAAAATTAATGGATGGAAGCAGTTTGAAGGTTTCTGTGGAAAAAGTATATGCAAAGTATATGCAAAATTAATGGATGGTCGCAACTGTTGTTTCGTTTCCCTTTTTACTTTTTTTTTAAATTTATGGTTACTTTTCTTACTTTTTTACCTCACATGCATTGTTCTGCTTGAGTAGACATTTGACCAAGCAACTTTATCTGATTCTTTCCAACTTTTGCTTTTTTTTCCTTTACATTTTTTCTAACTTTATTAGCATTTCATGTGATTGCGTCTTTATTTCTTTTCACACTTTTGTTTGGTTCTTCCTTTGTTTGTAAAATAAAAGAGAAAGCCTAGTCCTCCGAACACAATAAGAGATTTTCAAGTCTCTCAAGTCTCTGAGACTTTGAAGTCACAAGTCTCAACACACCCACCTTAGCAAATAAAATCTTTGATTCCTACAATATCTTGAGCATTTTGTTGGACAATCCAACGATATTTCTTAGCTTGGAATAAAGAATTCATTCTCAAGTTAGAAGATATGTGAAGGCTTTACTCTTGACACACTTATTTATTTATTTATTTTATCCTTTCTTTTTATATTATTTTCTCAATTAAAGTTCATATTGTTGTTTAATTTTTAGGAATTTTTTTTTGCATATTATACAATGCCAAGAGGATCAAAAGATACTACGTGGGATATGGAGATCCTATTCCTGGCATAATAAATGACACTATTTGCAAATATTATGGACACATTATGAAAGATGGTAGAATTACACGTTTGAAGAGACATTTTGTTGGTGTTGATACATCTAGAAATTGTAAAACCAAGTGAGCAAGTCATGTCAAAAGTTAAAGAAGAAATGAGAGCTATATTGTCTCAGTATGCTAGCAAATAAAATCGCAAAATCACAACAAATGGAAGACACTAGAGCAAAGTTGAGATCGAGCGTGATGGGACGAACATTAGTTGACATATAAGATGATGATAGTGATGACGATGATCATTTTGTATATCTTTATGATATTCCATCTAACAAAAGAGTTGCATATAGGCAAGCAATTTGTGAATCACAGAGATCCTATTGAGAAAGGGAGCAAAATACAAGGTATAAAAGTGGTCCTGGAGGTAGTAGTAAACAAAGCTTTAAAATTTTTTCTACATTCAAACGTAGTCAAAGTGTTAAAGGATCATCAACTCATACTCCACCAGTGGCTTCTCATTACAAATCTTGACTTCTCATTACAAATCTTCAAGTGTAAAGCAAAAAGGTGTTGGAGAATATTTCAAATGCAAGTCATTGAGAAAAGGCATGAGCCGTATGATTGCCAAATTTTTTATATATGACAATGTATCAGTAGCATAAGCAAATTTATATCATTTTAAAAATATGGTCATAGGAATTCAAGTGGCTGAAAAAGGAGTTTTACCTCCATCATCTCATAGAATCAAAACAAAATATCTTAACATGGAGGTTGCTGAGATGCAAACATATGTGAATGAGGTAAAAGAAAAGTGGAATATATATAGTTGTACCATTATGTGTCATGGTTGAACTAGGCCAACAAAATTATCTATCATCAATTTCATGGTGTGGCAACGTGGGGGTTTTAGGGAGTTGCCACCAATCAGTTTTGCCTAGGTCGATTGGATACCTAAAAATGGTCTACGAGAGTTCGAAGGTTCGGGAGTTTGGTTACGTTAAAATAACTCTATTTTAACACCCAAAATTGGTACTTTAGTTGATTTAATTTTTGTTTTGCTTGCTTTTAAATAATTTAGTTAATTTTCAAAACCAAAAATTTTAACTGAATCATCCAGATGTGAATTTTTAAATTAATACGGACTTTTAAAATCTTGGTAATTAATTCGTATAAAATTTTTTATAATAAACTTGATAATTCCGAACCATGGATTCTATCGACTCACTCGGACACGGAATTTGATGAAAACTTTTATTATTCAATGTTTTAATTAATTATTAATCCATATCATAAATTCTGTCAAATTATCCGAATATGGATTTTTATCTTGGTAATTGAATATTATTCATTTTTATTATAAATTTTATATTTTCCAAAACCATGGATCCTATCGAATCACCTGGATATGAAATTTAATGAAAATTTTAAATTTTTAAAATTATTTTTAATTAATTAATTAATTATTAATTTTTTTTGTCATAAAATTTTTACTGAATATGGATTTTTAATGATCTTATTATTAATTTTCTTCCTTTTTTTTTAAAAATTTTATTTTTCATTCTTTTCTTTTTTTTTTGTTTGATGAAAGATTTTTTTTAAAAATAATTATCTAATCTATAGATCTAAAAATAAAATCAATGATTTTTGTTGGAGCATCTAGTTATATACTTTTTTTGTATAAAAATTTATTTTTATTTTTTATTTTTTAGAATAAAAGGAATAAAAGGTCAACTTTTGTTATTTAAAGGAAATAAGAAAATAATAGGTGTCTTAATATTCCAAATAATGTCTAAAATGACGAAAAAAAAATAAAGGATGAGGGGCTTGGTTGTAATAATAATAAAATAAGGAAATACGATGGATTTTTCGCCAGCCATAAAAAAATGATAAATAAATAAAATAAGTAATCATCCACATAAAGAAAAATAAATTACAAAAAAGTAAATAAATAAAAAAAGTAAATCAAGTGGGGGCGTTTAACCATCGACGTAAAAATAAAATGCACAAAAAGTAAATAAATAAAGAAATGAGTAAAGTGAAGAAATTAAATGAAGAAATAAAGAAAGTGCTGAATAATAAATAAATAAACAAAAGTGAGGCATTTGGCTATCCACACAAAAAATAAAAGTGCAAAAAGTAAATAATTGCAGAAAAAGTAAATGAATAAAGAAAAGTGGGGCTTTTTGCTGTCCACATAAAAAATTAAAAGTACATAAAGTAAATAATTGCAGGAAATTAAATAAATAAAGAAAAGTGGGCCTTTTTGCCATCCACTTAAAAATAAAAGTGCATAAAGTAAATAATTGCAGAAAATTAAATAAATAAAGAAAAGTGGGGCTTTTAGCTGTCCACTTAAAAAAATAAAATTGCATAAAGTAAATAATTGCAGAAAAGTAAATAAATAAAGAAAAGGGGGGCTTTTTTCCGTCCACTTAAAAAATAAAATTGCATAAAGCAAATAATTGCAGAAAATTAAATAAATAAAGAAAAGTGGGGCTTTTTTGCTATCCACTTAAAAAAATAAAAGTGCATAAAGTAAAGAATTGCAGGAAAATAAATAAATAAAGAAAAGTGGGGCTTTTAGCCATCTACTTAGAAAAATAAAAGTGCATAAAGTAAATTGCAGGAAAGTAAATAAATAAAGAAAAGTGGGGCTTTTTGCCGTCCACTTAAAAAAATAAAAGTGCATAAAGTAAATTGCAGGAAAAGTAAATAAATAAAGAAAATGGAGTTTTTTGCCGTCCACTTAAAAAAATAAAAGTGCATAAAGTAAATTGCAGGAAAAGTAAATAAATAAAGAAAAGTGGGGCTTTTTACCGTCCACTTAAAAAAAAATAAAAATGCATAAAGTAAATTGCAGGAAAGTAAATAAATAAAGAAAAGTGGGGCTTTTTGCCGTCCACTTAAAAAAATAAAAGTGCATAAAGTAAATTGCAGGAAAGTAAATAAATAAAGAAAAGTGGGGCTTTTTGCCGTCCACTTAAAAATAAAAAAGTGCATAAAATAAATAAAGGAAAATAAAAGAACAATAAATAAAAGAAATAAATAAATAATAAAATAAGGCGGGGCTTTTTGGCTATCCACAACAAAGTAGGAGGTATAACCTTCCATAGAAAAAAATAATAATAACAAGAGAATAAAAAAAGAAGAACAAATTAAATAAATCACACAAAATTTTATTGTTAATTCTGCAAAAAAAAAAAAACAAAAAAAAGATTAACTACTTAAATGAAAGAATATAATAAGATGAGGGTTTAAAAGAAGGTTATACCAATAAAAATTAATTTTTTTTTGAACTTTCGCGACACGGAGGGGGGGGGGGAGGCACTTGGGCTGGACGGTGGCGTGGGGCCGCGACGGCGCAGCAGGGGAAGAGGGAGGAGGCGACGGTGAGCATGGAGGAGAGAGGTGAGGTGGGGGAGAGACGGGCCGAGAAGGAGGGGGAAGAAACACAGGAGAGGAGAGAGAGAGGAGGGAGGACGCGATGGGGAGCTGTTGGCTGGGGCGACAGGACGAGCTGGGAAGGAGAAGGAGGAGGCAGCGAGGCGGAAGAAGAGAGAGAGAGAGAGAGGGGCGCGGCGAGGAGGGAGAAGACGCGTCGAACGGCGGTGGTAGAGGCGTGCCGGATGTATGGGCGAGGCGGAAGAAGAGAGAGAGAGAGAGGGGCGCGGCGAGGAGGGAGAAGACGCGTCGAACGGCGGTGGTAGAGGCGTGCCGGATGTATGGCGGAAAGGCGACGGCGAGGATGACCGGAGGTAGAGAGGGATAAGAGAGAGCCCAGGCTAAGGAGAAAGAGGAGGGAGAGAGCCCCTGGAGCGAGATGAAGAAGAAGAAGAAGAAAAAGAAGAGTGAAACGGGACTTCAGAGGGAGAGGAGAGAGAGAAGAGAGAGAGGAGGCTGGGCTTCTTAGGGGTAGAAGAAAAATGAGCTTTTAAAAAAACAGAGAGAAGCTGCTAGAATGTCCGCATTTTTCTTTTTTCTTTTCTTTTCTTTTTTGTGTTTTTGTATGCACATATAGATATATTAAACAAAATGCCCCCATAGACTATTTAATTAATTTTTTAATTTTTTAATTTTTTTTCTTTTTCTTTTCTTTTCTTTTTCTTTTCATTTTTTAATAATAATAATTAATTAAATTTTTTAAGGGTCAGACGAAATTGGGTGTCAACACATGGTATACTCTAAGGGAGCACTATATTTTTAAGATCAGTTGATGTTTCTGATAGAATCAAAGATCACAAATATATTTATGGTTTGATGAAAGAGGTTGTACAAGAAGTTGGGAAAGAAAATGTTGTGCAAATGGTAACAGATAACAAGAGTACATTTGTAAAAGCTAGCAAAAAATTGATGAAAAAATATAATCTGTATTGGACCATGTCCAGCACACTGTATTGATTTGATGTTTGAAGTAATTGCAAGGAAAAAAACGGTAAAAAAAGTCATTGAGGATGGGGGAAAAATCACAAATTTTATATATAACCATGGTTAGCTCCTATCACAAATGAGAATATTTTGTAAGAGTGATGTCATTGGCCTTGGTGCATCTAGATTTGCTACAAATTACATTGCACTTGATTACTTGTTAAAGAAAAAGGCAAGACTAAAAGAACTTTTTACACCAAATTAATTGAATACTTACCAATTAAGTCAAATTCCAATTGGAAGCTATGTAGAGACTTTAATCTTAACTCACTCTTTTTGGGATCAAATTGAAAAAGTTTGTCAAATTTATGAGCCACTATATAGAGTACTCCGAATTGTTGGTAGTGAAGTTTGGCCAACCATGAGTTGCGTGTTTAAATCAATTCGGCTTATGAAAGAACATATAAGTCTTATTCAATCTACAAATTGGTTGTTGAAAATCATTGAAGAATGGTGGGATAAAACATTAAAGCACCAACTTCATGCAGTAGGCAACCTTTATATTACTTCGTATATTTTTTAAGAGCTAACGATTGTAATTGTCTTATCATGAAATACTAACTAATATAATTTTGTAAATGTCAATTTAGCCCATTTTTTGAATCCCAAGTATCACTATCAGAAGGGTGTTGGAGACAATCCATATTCCTTAAATGTTATCCATGAAGTTTTTTTAGTTTTAGATCCATACTCTTTGGAAACTGGATCATTTGAAAATGAGGTACCATGAGATCTCATTTTATATAATATGTTATTTGTTAATGATTCTTTCTATTAAAACAGATAATGATATTTAGAGAAGCAAAAAAGTCATTTGAAGTTGCATATGCAATATCATCAAGACAAAAGCTGAAACCAGGTCAATATAAATTAGTGACATGTTATTAATAAAAGTAAATTACATTTTACTAAACTTTTTCAATTTGACTTTGATATATTGTACTAATACAACTTTTATTATATGATTGTAGTTGATTAGTGCGTATTATATGAGACTAGTACACAAACTTTGATAAATTTAGCTTTACGTATATTATCTCAAATGACATCCTCTTCGGCTTATGAGCAAAATTGGAGCACCTTTTACATTAATTAATACCAAGCAACTAAATCGATTAGCTCATAAAAGTCTACAAAATCTTGTCTTCTGCTATTACAATATGAAACTTTGTCATAGAGATGTGACAGTCATGGAAGAAAAAGATGACGAGGGTGATTCATTAAATCTTCTTGATATATCGGTTGAGCTTGGTGATGTAGATGAATATTCATTTTTTCAATGGAAACATCTAGCATATTTGGATGATAGTGAAGGAAATCTAGATCCACAAGTTAGCAAATATGCTTAAGAAATGAAAATTGATGTTGATCATGTAATGAATGAAGAGATTGGTTTATTTGAATCTTTTGATGAAACTAAAAGTGCTTCTCTATCTTATCCACCAGGGTTTGCTCCTCATTCCAACAATGTTACAGGTGATGATGATGATGATGATGATGACGATGATAATGACAACAATGACAATGATGATGATGATGATGAGAATGACGATGACAACAATAAAGGAGATACAGGTTATTACTGTGACAGTGCCAAAGGAAGTTTAATGTCTGAAGACATTAGAAGACAATGAGTCCTTTTTCATGTGAAGCTGATTTTTCACATGCTACATAAGATGAGAATCATGGATCAAGATGAGGAGGACATGGGGCAATGGAAAAAAAAGGCAAAAAAATGATAGAAACTATAACTTTGTTAGTCAATTTGACTTAATGACGATGAACATAAAAGAAAATTCAAGTAATCTCAACATGAGTTTAATTGGTGATAGTGGCTTCATGGTGTATAGATCATATGGATATCCACAACAAATGTCATTATCTTTGACCGAAGGTTCATCATCGACCCATATTTTCTTAATAATTTATTCGGTGACAATCATCATATTTTTCAGCCACAACATGGTGTTGAACAATATCCCCCAATTGAATTTCTGGTATATGCTACCCCAACTAAATATTACTCTAATTTGCAAAATTTCTTGACTCAAAACCAAATTTCCATGATGTGGGATAAATATATTCCTTTCGCAGAATAAGCTAGGAAAAAAGCACCATACTTTGAGCCACTTAAGAACTTAATATGGTATTAGAAAATGTATTGTTGTTATTAAAGTATTATTTTTTTCTTATATCAATAAATTAGATTTTTTAGTATTATTTATTTTGCTTTATATATAAAATTTTGTTATGTTTTTTTGTATTAAAAAACTATCTTCTATCATATATATTTTATTTATATTTGACAAATTATGATAAGAAAAATTAGAATACATATAAAATGTATAAAAATAAAATATTAAACAAATTATGTCATCTTAAAATAAGATTCTAATATTTACTTTTTTTTTTGTAAAAATGATAACAGTATGCGGTGTGGTATATCATGCGGCATACCTTAAAAATTAGGGAAATAATATATCTAGCGGTAACGGTATTTAGCATTTTGATGACAAGTTGGAAATCGAGAACAATATAAGGTTTTACATAGCTAACATTGGAATGATGATATAGAAAAACTTTTTGTCCTCGATTATGCCTTTTTTTTTTGAATTTTTCTAAATTATTTTTTGTGCTCAAAATTAAGAAAATATCAAAGAGAATAATAAAGATATTGCAAAAAAATATTTTTGGAAAAAAGGAATAGAAATTGATTACTTAAACATGGAAAAAAGCATCTACATAAGGATTTGGCTTTCTATAGGTCCTCACATTTTTTAAGATTTAGTAAGTTTTAAATCCTAAAGCGTTGATAAAATTTCTAAAATTCAGAGTACTTATTATTGTTAACCCTAATCCTTCAAAGTGTTAGTAGAAGTACTAAAACATTCAATTCTTGATAGCTTCCATTCATTGTCTAAGTTTTATATGGTAAATTTGGTATTTAAGTCTTAAAAAGCTGCCTCAAAATTTTAGTTGGCTAGTAATTTTTCTTTATCCTCATAAATGAATTATATATTTAAATTGTTTCAAGGTATTAAACTAATAAAATGAAACTTGCAAAGCTGTGGAACCATTTATTTAGTAGAAGAAAAAGGAGTTGCCTCAAAATTAATTATCTTTATTCTCATGATATAATTGTATATTTAAATTGTTGCAAGAAGAAAAATTAATGATAAGACTAACATATGCACTACCTTTTATGTCCATATGTATTTATATTCCAATACTATTCTTATACTATAGAAGTGATGTACACGTGTCAAATCCCATTTCAAAATTAAAGATACATACAAATAAGGAAACATATAAATATGAACACCATATATACTGGAAGTGAGAGATATTTATTACTCATATGAGACATATGAGTAAGTGAGATCACAGAACGTTACTAATATATTTGTTTGTGTGCACTAGTCAATCATTTATCCTAAAGACAAATGTGAAAGTGTTAAAATATGTATTTTATCAAAGTAAAACATATGTACAAATTAGATAATAGATATATATGTGAATCCAATATATAGAGCAAATGAAAGATTTGTCTAAATCATGTGAGACTTGTGTGCAAATAAAATTATAAAAATTGTTACTAATATATTCAATTGTATGCATAAGTACAATCATTTTAATATTTACACCAACAAGTAGGAATTTATCAAAACTATATATCAAAGTAGCGAAACCATTTACTTAGTAGAAGAAGAATGAGCTACCTCAAAATTAATCATCTTTATCCTCATGATAAAATTGTATATTGTCAAATCCCAATTCAAAATTAAAAATATGTACAAATTAGAAAATAGACAGGTATGACACCTTATATACAGACTGAGAGATATTAATTACTCATATGAGACAAATGTGCAAATGAGATCAAAGAACTGTTACTGATATATTCATTTGTGTACACTACCAATCATTTATCCTAAAGACAGGTGTGAATGTGTTAAGATATGTATTTCATCAAAATTAAACATATGTGCAAAATTAGATAATAGATATATATGAACTTGATGCATAGAGCAAATGAAAGATTCAACTAAATTGTGCAAGATTTGTATGCAAATAAAATTATAAAAACTGTTATTCTAATATATTCAATTGTATGCATAAGTGTAATCATTTCAATATTTATACAAACAAGTATGAATATATCAAAACTATACTCAAATAAGAGAAAATTAAAATATGAAATATTATTTGGGGATGTTTATACATATGAATTATATGACACTACATACAACTATAGATGAATACATGCACAGATATATATAGTTGTTAAATCTTATATGTAAGAGCAATATGTCTAAAAAATGTAGAAGATATACACAAATTGTGGGAGACATATATACAAATAAGATATTCAAAACCAACATTTTTTACAATGAACTTTGATTCTTTTTTATTAAACTAGTGATAGTTATGTACATATCAGATAGTAAATATGCATGAGCTCAATGCACAAACAAGGTGTGAAACATGTACAAATCATGCGAATAAATTATACAAACTTATTTATATAAATTTTGTACAATTAGCATATACATACAAACACACATATTCGCAGATGCACACACACACACAATCTATAAATTAAGTCCGAACTTCTTCTTTTTCATTCTTCCCTAGATTAGTCGAAATTAGCCTCACCTAAAAGAAGCTCAAAACCTAAATTTAGTTAGAATCAATCATCAAATTTAGTTATTTATACCTATACAACTATTCTTAGCATTAATCGCCTTTAGAATTTGCTTGAAGAGAGCCCAAAGTGGTGAAGAACCTGCACCAGCTTCGGCAGCCCCAAAAAATGGCCGTTGTGAAATTGAAGGATAGTCCTTGCGTGCAACGGTCTTAATGCTAGTGAGATTTATGCTAAGTGTTCTAGGTTTGCTTTTAAAAAGTTCTATTAAGTTAATGAGTTTTTTTTTCAAGGAAAACAGATTATGTATTCTCAAGACATCTTTGAGGGAATTACTCACAAAGGAAGCTCATTATGGAGGATTAATAGAGCACTTTGGATAAGCCAAAAGCTTGCATACCTTGAAGGAGCATTATCATTTGCTGAATATGGTAAAGGATGTGAGGGAGGTTTATGAATAATGCATAACATGTAGGATGGCTAAGTCCACTTATACTTCACAAGGTTTATACACACCACTTCCTATACTACTCATCCATGGGTTGACATTTTAATGGATTTTATTGTTGGATTGCCTAGAACTAAAGGAAACCGAGATTTTATCTTTGTTGTAGTTGATAGGTTTTCTAAGATGGCTCACTTTATTCCATGTAATAAAATGGATGATGCTATACATGTGGTTGAGTTGCTTTTCAGGGAAGTTGTTAGACTTCATAGAATTCCAAGGACCATAGTTTCTGATAGGGGCTTTAAGTTCCTAAGCAACTTTTGGAGAATTTTGTGGGGAAAATTTGACACTAATATTTTATTTTTTACTTTTTGCCACCCATAAACTAATGGGCACACTGAGGTAACAAATAGGACCTTAGGCTCTATGCTTAGAGCTATCATTGATAAGAACTTAAAATCTTGGGAAGATTGTTTGCCTCATGTAGAATTTACTTATAATAGATCTATGCATTCTACTACTGGTTATTCACTTTTTGAGATTGTGTATGGTTTTAATCCTTTAACTCCATTAAATCTTTTACCATTACCTACTCATGAGATTTCTAATTTGGATGGTAGTAAAAGGGCCAAGAGCATCAAGAAATTGCATGAGAAGGTTAAACAACAATTTGAGCTAAAAAATCAACAAGTTGCTTTGAAAGCTAACCATGGCTGAAGGAGAGTTGTCGTTGAGCCTAGAGATTGGGTTTGGTTGCACATGAGGAAGCAGAGATTTCTAGTTGCAAGAAGGACGAAGCTTCGTCCAAGAAGAGATGGTCCATTCCAAGTGATCAAAAGGATTAGGGACAATGCATACATGCTAGACTTGCCAGGTGAGTGTAATGTGAGTGCCATTTTCAATGTTTCTGATTTGTATTTGTTTGAACATGCAGATTCATGGACAAATCCTTCTAAGGATGGGGAGTTGATATGAGCATGGAAGGCACAACCAAGTATGGCAAGGACCCATTGGAGATAACCAGTGGACTTATGATAAGAAAGAAAACTAAGGAGCTCACTAATGCACTTCAAGCTTTTGTCTCATGCTATTTCATGAAGCATGGACTTGGATTTTCACAAGGAACTGCTGGAACACTTAAGGAATCATATGAAAATGATGGCCAAGCTTGATGCTCAATGCTAAAGTACCTAGACAAGTCAAATACCAAGGAACACCAATGACATCCCTCAAGTGCACCCTTGGAGCCCCTTTAAGGTGTCTCATGGGCCATTTCATTCCACAAGATGAATCTTTGAGCCCTAAAATTTCAAAACATCTTTTCAACATCTAAGAGAAGTTCTCAAGCCAATGGAACTCAATTATTCAAGCTGGAAGTTGAAGATACAAGCAAAAACCCTAAAAAGCCCTTAAATGCACCCGAGAAGACCATTTTAGGGTTTTTAGGGCCAAACTTGTATTTGCACTTGATTTTATTTAATTTCCTATTTATTTAAATTGTTAGGATGCTATTAAGGCCATGGAAGTAATTCAGGTTGCTTAGAATTAGGTGAATGAGTCCTAGTTTGACTAGGTTTTCTTAGCTCTTTTGAATTAGGGTTTCCAGCTGACTTTTGGCTTGCTTTTTACCCTAGTTTTAGCCTATAAATAGGCATATATTCTGGTTGTAAACCACAACTTTTGATATTAATAATATTGCTAATTTAAGAGGAATTCTCTTTGGTTCTTTGAAGACTACCTTGGCGCATAAACAGGTTTGTGTTCTTTGGTTTCCTTATACTTCTTGTTTCTAATCACGAGTTGATTAGGGGTGAGGGTTTCAAATCTAGTTTCTCTGATGTATTTGTGGAGCTTGTTAGTATCTGGTGCACGTTTCTTGGTAATTATACCAAAGTGATAACACTAGGTTTGCTAATTCTAATTTTAGGCTTAAGTGGAAAAAATTAGTTTAGGCGTAATTTGTTTTTCTTAGGTTAATTGGAGGCAATTAGTTATGTACCGGTTTCTTAGGGCGTTCGATTAATTTTGTGGTATTATAGTCCTTTATATTTAATTTAGTCAAATTTGGCCAACTTTGTATGTCTAATTCAGTTGAGTTCATTAGTTTAGGTCTTCGGTTCATGCAATTACATGATGTTCTTTTCTTCGTGGGATTAGCTTTTGGGATGGTGAGGATTATATTTTTGCTCCAAATGTGAAACATGTGGGCTATTTAGATAAAATCTAAATTTCAAACGATAATTTTGGGATTTTTAAATTATTGGACAATTTAATTAAAATTTTGAAACTGTCTTCTAATTTGATTTTATTCTTATCCACAACCAAGTTGTTAGGTGGAAATCAATTTTTTCTGTTTGGCCGAATTCGGTATTATATGATTAATTTTATTTATTAGTTATTTATTTAACCCACAAGATAAAAGTATGGGTTAGTAATAATTTTGAATCCCAAAATTTGTTTTTTGGTAGATCCTTTTCTGATATTTAAGCATTTCTAAGCTCAACATGATTCTGAAATTACACTTTATAAATAGCATATGAGGCAGAAAAGAGACAAATGAGGCAGAAAAGGGTATAGAAGAAGAAAGATTGCGAGAGAGAACGAGACAAAAAGAGAGGGTAGCAAGAAAAGGGAAAAGTACCTAAACCCCCCAGGTTTAGTCAAACCTATACTTTTGTTTCCACCATTTCAAATACCTACACTTACCACCCTACCAAGTTAACTGCGTGATTTACTATTATGAAAGAAAAGAGAAAATGTTTGATTTTACCCTTCTAGTCTTCTTCCATAGAAACTTTGTCTCCCCAACCTATGCATTTAACGAGCTATCCTATCTTCGATTTTGTCCCTACCGTCTACACCATGCATCCATTTCCCTCCACTTACCCTCATCGTGCTAGATCTCCATGACCATTCCTCCTCCACCGACCTCTGTCACTTCCCAACCCCCAACAATCGGCGAAACAAGAACAAGACATTGCTTGGTGCTATTTCAGAGCTTTGTAACCTCAATCTCAAATCTAAAGTACACGAGCAATTTAATAAAACAGAAAACAAGTATATTTGACAACACAAATTCATTTGATTCTCAGACCCAACAAGCTCTTCATCTATCAGGCGGAACCAAACCCAGGTGGCCATACTTGATCCCCACCAAAACAAGAACCCATCGACACCTTCATCGTCTCTATTACTACTTCCTTCAAAAATCAAACCTTTCGATCTTATCCAACTGATTGTTAACAAAACCCAAAAAAATTTATTCCTTTCCAAGGCATCCGTCATGATTGTACTAGAAAAGGTTGAGATAGTATCTACATCGTAATCAGAGAAACGGGTAAAAAGAAAAAACAAAAAGACAACCCATCAATAGGAACAAATCAATTAAGCCCATTTTCTGGGATCTAAAGTTGACTTAAATTTTTTGCTCATCTATTTTTTTCTTTCCTGTCACGCGTGCAGTAGAGCTACAATTTATTTGGCATTTTCACTTTTGATGCCCTGCACAGGAGAGGATCAACAAGCGGTTGGTGATGGAGGGTTTTGTGGCTGCCATAGCGATGGAGTTGTCTGGATTTTATTGCTGCCACGGCGACGAGCGTAGTGTTGATGCTAGCTTCTTTGGTTTCGTAGCTGAGAGGGATGACGGGCGAGTCACAGTCGGTATTGGTCACCTAAAATTTGCAAAAAATATAAATCATCGCCGAACATAGCCCTAGCTCAACCCGTCAACAGGCTTGATCTTGGGGTTTCGGGGACAATTATCTACGCTCATATTGACCGAAGCCTATCAGGCCTAAACTCGCAAAAAAAAAAAAAAAAAGCCAGGCAACGATCACGCCCTAGTCATGGCCGAGCAGGAACACCTAGTTGACACCGACCGCGACGAGGAGTCGGTGGAGGGTGGCGCGTATGTGTCTCTATAGTTGAGTGATGAATATGCTTGATAGCCGAGCTAGGAGAGGGAGAGGATCTGGTGGAGCCAGCAGGAGTACCAGAGCTCTGGGTTGATGTTTGAAACTTGCAAAGACCTCACTGTTGAATCTGCCGCCTTCTTTCTCAATTGAATCGTTTGCTTATGTGGGTTTTGATGCAGAAGTTTGATTGCTGGTTTAGATCTTTTGCAAAGTTTTTGGTTTCCTGATTTTGAACACTACATATGTGTTTGAGTTTCAATTTGGTTGTTCGTATGTGTTTTCCTTGGTTTGATTTGAATGAGTTTTAGTAGCTTGATTTTTTTTTAAGATTAATTGGTTCAATTTGATCTGGTTTTAGTAGTTCGAGGGAGGACGTTTTTATAGAGGAAGGCTAGGAGGACAAAATAAGTATTTTTTTTATTTTTATTTTTAGTAACGATGAATTCTAAAGTTAAGTTAGCAAGGGATAAATGTAGATGTTTGATCTAGTTGGGACAAAAGTGTAGATTCAACTAAACCTAAGGGAGTTTTGGTAACTTTCCCATAAAAAAAATTATAGAGTTCGTGTGCTAAAGCAGGCAAACAGAAAATAAAAAAAAAATAGAATTCTCAACATATGCATGAAAGTTTAGCCTACTTAATTGGTCTATTTTGGTAATGATTTTTGCATCTGCTCTCAACTGTCACTCCCATTTTCATTTTTATAGCATTTTTACTTACTTAAATTTTAAAAAATTGTTGGATTTGTTCGAAGTAAATATTTAATTTAATTTTGATGATGACAAATGATTTATTTTAATATGCTTAATTTCACTTCATGTAGTCAAAATAAGGTTTATTGAACTTATGCTAAATTTCCAAGTGTGTCACGTGTTATATCAAAAAATATGTTTTAAGATTGTTGAGAAAACTTGGTTTTGAAAAGAAGTTAGTATGTTATTAATTTATATTAATGTTTGAATCAAGTTTGATTTCCAAACAGGTCTATTTATCACCTAAGTCTAACCTGCTCCCAAGTTTATACTTTAATGCATTAAAATAGCTTAATCCATAGTCTGGAATTCCTGGAATTTTTTGAAATATCAGTTAATGCGTTAAACTCCGAGTTTAACCTGTTAATCACAAAACTGAAGGCTTTCGCCCAAATTCTTCGACTGACGCGATTTCAACCCAAATTTGAAATATGACTTAGACAAATTAGAGGATGCCACCTAGACATTATGGCAGAGCTTTTAATGACCTGTCTTTATCCGTTTTTGACCGTTGGAGGATGAAATCGAGTTTAACATGTTAAACTCAGAACTTAACATGAAGTCTGAAATTTTTCTTGCACAAAAAACAGAGCAACGGTCACTAGAATTTGTGGAGTCTTTTCAGACTTATCCAGCTGCTTTCTAACGGTCTCCTTGCCTCCAAATGAGTATAAAAACATGAAAAAACATTTTGAGAACAACTCTTGCCAATAAGATCAAGGATTCATCATCAAATCCAAGAGAAAGAGCTTACATTGTGAAATTCATTGTTGTGGTTTTGCTTTCACTTGTATATCTAGAAAGAGTGTTACTGTATGAGCTTGTGAGTTTGTAAACATTTCAAGTCTTAGAATCTCTTGAGTGTGGAGTGGTTTCTAGTGAGCATTGAAGAAAACTAGGGAGTGGTTTCTAGTGAGCCTTGGAGAAAACTAGAGATTGGTTGGGTGTGAACATTGAAGAAAACACCATTGTATTCTTGATCAAGAGATAGTGGAGGAATTCTCAAGTGGGCAACCTTGAGGAGAAGACATAAACTCCGGTTGGTGGAGTTGAACTTCTATAAATCTCAGTGCATTCTTTTCTTTATCCTTCTTTATTTACTTGTTTTATTTGTGCTTAGCATTACTTGATTTGTTCTTTACCTTTGGTTAAGTGAATTTAGTTGTAAAATTTGACTTTGCTAAAGTTCTTAAAACAACCAATTCACCCTCCCTCTTGGTTGCATTTGGGCCAACAATTGGTATCAAAGCTTAGTGATTTTTATTTTCAAAACCTTACGATTTTAAAATCAAAAGATCCATGTCAACCACTAGTTTTATGCATCTTGAGGGGCAAAGTACATCTAGGCCACCATTGTATGATTCTACAAATTTTAATTTTTAGAAAACTAGGATGGAGATTCATATTAAAGCTATTGATTATGTTTATGGAGAATTATTAAAGATGGTCCTAATATTTCTTTGAAAGTAGTTGATGGTAAACAAGTACCAAAAGATTCAAAAGAATTCAAATCGGAGGATGATGGTATATGCACTATGAATGCTAGAGCTATGAATATTATATATTGTGCACTAACCCCCGATGTGTTCAATTTAGTCTCTTCTTGTAATGATGCTAGGGAAATATGGAACAAGTTGTTGGTGACATATGAAGGGAGTTCACAAGTCAGGGACACCAAGATGCATATGCTAGTTAGAGTATATGAACTTTTCACCATGGAGCCAAGATAAAGCATTCAAGATATGTTCAAAAGGTTCAATGAAATTCTTACACCATTCAAGTCGCTTGGAAAGGAATATAAAAATGAAGAGTTGGTGAGAAAAATTTTGTGGAGCTTGCCTTATTCATGGAAAAGTATAGTTGAAGCTATTAATGAAGGTGGAAGCATCGAGACCAAGCACATTGATGAGTTATTTGGGAAATTATTGACATATGAGATGAAGGAGCAAGAGGAAGAAAGACTCAATAACAAGAACAAGTTAATGGCCTTTAAAGTTAAATAAGATGATTCGGATGATGTAGCAATCTTGACCAAGAAGTTCAAGAAAATTCTCAAGAGGTCGAAGAATAAGGGTTCTAGAGGCAAAAAGAATGAGATTACTTGCTACAAGTGTAAGCAGCCCGGATATCTATAATTTGATTGTTCATTGAACAAGCCAAAGAAGCACAAAAATCACAAGAGAGGAAAGAAGAAACTTAGAGCTGTGGCGGCTTGGAGTGATAGTTGCTCATCCTATAGTGAAAGCTCATTATCATCAAATGACACAAGTGATCAAATGGATTATGAAATATGCATAATATTGACTTTTAAATGAATTTGGTTCCAAGAAAAAAAGATGTAAAAATAAAAATAAATTATTTTGAATTAAGTTGATTTAAGTTAAAAATGAATTGACCAATTTATGGTTATCATGGCACTAAGTTAAGGTTATAATGGTACCAAGTTAAAGTTATTGTGATACTAATTTAAGGTTATAATGGTACCAATTTAAGGTTATGATGGTACAAAGTTAAGGTTATGGTGGCATCAATTTAAGGTTATAGTGGTACCAAGTTAAGGTTATGGTGGTACTTAATTAAGGTTATGGTGATACTAAGTTAAGGTTCTTGTGGTACTAAGTTAAAGTTATTGTGATTCCAATTTAAAGTTATAGTTGCACTAAGTTAAGGTTATAGTGGTACCAAGTTAAAGAACTTTAACATGGTGTCATTATAACCTTAACTTCGTACCAATCTAACATTAACTTGATACCATTACAACCTTAAATTGTTACCACATTTATTGGTTTACCCAGTCACACTAGGATAATAACCTCAACTTGGTACCACTATAATTTTAACTTGATACGGCTTTAACCTAATTTCTATACCACTTTTATCTGTCTACCCGTTCACAGTAGGACAATAACCTTACTTGATACCACTGCAACCTTAACTTGGTACCATTGAAACCTTAACTTGGTACCATTATAGCCTTAACATGGTACCTCTATAATCTTAACTTGGTAGCACAATAACCCTAACTTGGTACCACTATAACCTTAACTTGATATCGCTAGAACCTTAACTTGGTACTTGTATAATCTTAACTCTGTACCACTAGAACCTTAACTCACTACCACAATCACCTTAACTTGATACCACTAGAACTTTAATTTGGTACCACAATAACCCTAACTCGGTACCACTAGAACCTTAACTCGATACTACTAGAACCTTAACTTGGTACCAATGTAACCTTAACTTGGTACTACTAGAACCTTAACTCAGTACCACAATAACCTTAATTTGGAACCACTAGAACCTTAATTTGGTACCACAATAACCCTAACTCGGTAAAACTTACCCTTAGCCTTCCAATTTCTATGTTAGTTTGTTTTCATGCTAAATGTTTTTGTGTTTTCAGAATAGGTACTGATGGCTTTGGTAATTTGTACTTTTTATTTTATTTTTGTTTATTTGTCATTTTAGCCACATATTAATTTAATAAAATTGATAATATAGAGGATTATAATTTTAGGCTAGTTATAAAATTATTTAAAAATTTTATTTTACCTAATCTTTTTAAGAAATCAAAAAATTAATTCAAAAAATACTTAACCCCTAAATTTAATTAAATTTTTCTTGGTGCAGTTGGTAAAGTCCCAAGGCATATTTATTTCATTCAAATTTGATTGGTCTCGAACTATCTATAAACATTTACAAAATTGTTTAATATGTCAATCATAGTAAAAAATTACTATTGTATAAAAAACCTTAAACAAAACTCTAACCCTAAACCCTAATATTAAACCAGAACACTAAACCTAAACCCTAAACCTTAACCTAAAACCTAAACCCTAAACATGTACATAAATGCTTTGCATTCATAAATTAAAATGTTGAATATGTTAGTTATAGTTAAAATTAATATTATGTAACAAGTAAACCCATAATATAATATAAAAAATACTAGACATAACCCTAAACTCCAACCTTAAGCTTAAATGCTAAATTTATCCCTAGTCCAAAACTCTAAACACCTAAATCCGAAGTCTAACTCTAACCCAAAACCATAAACTACACACCTAAACCTTAACATCAAATCATAAACCCTAGCCCTAACATTAAACCTTAATCCCTAACCCAAATTCCTAACCCTAATCCCTAATCCCTAAGTCTAAGCCTAACCCATAACCCTAACCCTAACCCTAACCCTAACCCTAAGCCTAAGCCTAACACCTAAACTAAACCTTAACCCCTAACCCTAACCTAACCATAATCCATAATTCTTAAGAGTAAACACATGCTTGAGCTTTTTAAAAATTTACCAATTATTAAGAGTACATACAGTTCGATGAGGCCAAGTCGATGAACATAGCTCTGAACAGAGAACTGTAGAGGACACTGCCTATAAGGCTCTAGCAAAGGAGCTCTAGGAGCTAAAGGCCAAAAGGGAGGAGCAGGATAAGCTCTCCAAGGACCTGGTGCAGAAGCTGTCGAGTTAGTGGAGGCCCTATCTAAGGCCGAGGAAAAGGAGGTCTAGGGCCTTGCCAAGGCTCAAGGGTTCAGGTCCCAGCTAAAGGCCATAGATAAGCAGATAGGGGCCATTTAAGAGAACCTCTGGATGGGTGCACTGCCTCAATTGGGTTTGCTAGTTACCCATGATGGATTTAGCTCTAGCTCAACAGCTGTCACTTTCCCCCCTCATGTAGTGGATCATGAGGGTTGGCTGGGTTGGATGGAGGGCACAGGAAATATATGAAAGGCTTTGTGTAATGACCCAACCTAATTTAGTCTATTTTATTATTTTAGGTATTTGGGTTAAGACCCAAGAGAAAAAAAAATAGGAAGCAAAGAATAAAAAAAAAGCAAAGGGAAATAAAAAGGAAGAAGTCTGAAAAGAAAAAGGGGAAGAGAGAGACGTACCTGGGGGGTTAATAAAAAGAGGAAAATAAGAAAAAGCTAGGTTGGGTATTTCTCTCACTTTTTTATGTTGCTATTGTTTTGTGTTGAAGAAGTGGAAGAAGAAATCATCAATTAAAGATTAAGTGAAAGTAACCTATGAATTTTTTTGGCAAAAGAAGAATATTTGATAAGTGTTTGTTAGTTATTTCTAGTATAGAAATTAGTTGTTTTTAGAATTTAAAAATGGATTTTGATTGATGATTTGATTGAATATAATTTATTCTTGATGATTGAAAGGGATAATTGATTATTGGGATTGTTTAAGATGAATTAGAAATAAGTTAGTTAAAGTTTTGCAGCCAATTTGTTTTAACTTAAGTTAACTTAATTCAAAATGACTTATTTTTATTTTTACTTTTTTTTCTGAAACTAATTTCATTTGAAAGTCAATATTATGTAGATGTAATAACTTATTTAAAAGTAAATTTTTATGATATTATAAAATTTTTATGAATGTTTCCTTTTTAATGCCTAAAACTAGAAAATTCATAAAAATATTAATAAGATTATAAAAACTATATTTTTAATAGATTATTACATCTATATAATATGAACTTTTAAATAAAATTAATACCGGGTAAAAAAAATGTAAGAATAAAAATAAATCATTTCAGATTAAGTTGACTTAATTTAAAATGAATTGATTGTTGACTTGAAATCGGGAAGAATCTCGAATTGCAGAAGCTGCGCATCGAAGAAGGCAAAGAATTCAGATTCTGGGTAAAAATTCGGTTAAACCCGGATTCGGTCCTTAAGGTTTGTAGACTGTTTATGTACATCCTATTGTTTGAAAAGTTGTAACTTGGCCACCGCAAGAAGGCTGCATAATCGGGTTAATTATAGTATGAGTCCCTAATACTTCTAACACTACTTCAGTGAATTCTTAGGTTCTAGAATCGTTCATTTGGGTCACTTTTAGCAAGTGATTTTGGGTTATTTCTTAAAATGATTATGTTTTTACATAAAATTTAACATAATTATGTTATGTGGCTAAAGAATTATTTTAGGAGTTGGAAAGTTGCATTTTGAGGTAAGTGGCTACTATTGTTTCTAAAAATTAAATTATTTTGATATTATGTGTGTGTGTGTGTGTTGTTTCTTCAAAGTGCTAAGTTTTCCAACTCAGTAATTCTTCAATATTTTGACTTAAAGCTATTTTGCATTCAATTGATTTTTAATCAAAATAAGAGTTTTTCAAATACATGTTTTATTCTGAAATTATTTTTTCAAGTGTTTTATTAATTTACTTATTTATCTACTTATTCAAAATTTATCTTATTCATGCAGTGTATTGTGTTTGATTAAATAAGCTGGGATCATGTATGTTTTGATTGTGAGATTTTGTACTGAAGTTTTATAACAATTGTAATGCTCTGAATTTCTGTTCTGACTCCGTTTTGGTGAGTGTTGGTTGTATACCCGTACTACTGGAAAAGTGTAGTTCTGGACCCTCCATGCAAGGTATTTTGTTCCATTTTGTTCCGCAGTGCATTATTTTTAGGACTAGTCCTTTAGGGCGCTTGATTGTTGGCGATTCTTAGACAATTCTGGACACACTACAACGGTTTAAGTGTAGTCACAATGACCACCCCACCCACTCTGCTTTGAATTTCTGTTTCGTTATTTTGCTCTGTTTTGGTTAATGATTTTATTTACAAATATTATTTGCTCAACTCTCAAAATTGCTATTACGTTGATTATGTTCTGACTCTTCAAATATCTTTTTCTAAAGTTTATGTTATTATTTTACAAGAATTATTTTTTCTTGATCCATATATGTTTTATATATTATATTTTTATTTTCAAAATCCGCCACTTGCTGGGCATTCGTGCTCACCTCATTTTCACCCCCTCACACAAATAAGGAGTAGTTTGAGTTAGCTAACATGAGCGACTAGAAGACTAGCTGTGGTTGAAGAAAGTTAAAAGTGTTTTGTTAGTACTACTATTAGAAATTTATTTATGTTTAGAAAACTCTTTAGATTTTATTTCATTCCTTAGAGAGATGATATTTTATAGATTATGTCCTAATTTCAAGGATTGTAGTTGTTCTACTACTTATTGTAAAAAATTGAATTTTTTTATATAAGTTTGGAATTAATTGGAATATGTAGCCTTGCATGCTTAAGAAAATTATTTTCTTAAGTATGTGGTATGTTATTGTCCCAATACTCCTAGGATGGGTTTTAGGGTGTGACAGAAGTAGTATCAAAGCATAGGTTCGATAAATTTGGATACCTTAGATTATGGTAGTGTTAGGCTTTTGTTGTGCTTAGATATTAGGTGTTCTCCTAGTCATCTGTTGTGTTAATTAAGAATATGACTATCTTCGGCAGACATATGACACCTAGGCGTATCATCACTTAGCATCAGGCAAATGAAGGAAATGATGACGATTTTCCTATTGTTTAGCTAGCAGGACATGGGCGTAAGGATCCTGTCTGACAGAATGTAGCAAATTAGGCTAACCCTCATTCACAGCTTGATGCAACAACTGTGGCTAATGCCTTGCTACAACAGTTGGTTATGCAACTTGGTCAACAAAGTCAATCAGGTGTTCCTCCAGGTGTTGGTGTTAATGGTGGGAATGGTGAGAGAGGCTTGAATGAATTTATGAAGTTATGACCTGACAGATTTAATGCTAAGGGTGATATAAAGAAAGCCAGGTATTAGCTTTTAATGATTTACTTCAGTATAATGGTAGACAGAGAGTATATGCTGCAACTTTTGTCTTGGATGGTCGAGCTAAGGATTGGTAGAAGATTGTGCAGCCTGAAAATTTAGATGGGTTCACCTGGGAGCAATTCAAGCAAGTCTTCAACACTGAATTCTTTCCTGAAACCTATAGGATGCAGAAGATTTGCAGAGTTTATGCAGTTGACATAGGGAAAAATGACTGTAGCAGAATATGTGATGAAGTTCACTGAGCTTCCATCTTATGCCCCAGATTTGATAGCTCAAAAGAGTTCGAAGGCAATGAAATTTGAAACGGGACTTCGGCAGCCCATTTGGAGTAGGGTTACTGCAAATAGGCTTCACACTTATCAAGAGGTGGTGGAGACTGCTACCATAGTGGAAAGGGAACGGGATCCTATTGTCAGGGACCAAAAGAAAAAAGATAGACCTGGAGGCTCTTCAAGCAAGCCATTTGGAAATATAGCAAAGAAACAAAGTTTTACCCTAACATATCATGGAGCTTTTATGCATCAGGATGTACCAAAGTGTGATTACTGTGAAAAAATTTATTTTCGTGAATGTCACTGGAAGACTGGCAGTTGTTTTCATTGTAGCAAGAAAAACCATCTGATTGCTGATTGTAAGTAGCTGGAGACTAGAAATCTTCTCCAAAGCTTTCAGGCAAGGGGTAATTTACCAGCTTTAAAAAAGCAAGATGAAAAAGGAGGTGCAGGAAAGCCATAAGTTTAAGGCTGGATATATGCACTTACTCAGTCGGATGCAAATGATTCTAATGTAGTTGTTTCAAGTATGGTGAAAATTGGTTCTATTTATGCTCGTGCCTTGTTTGATTCTGGTGCCAATTATTCTTTTACTTCACCAAAGTTTACTACTAAATTTTCATGTGTGCTTGAGCCATTGGATTTAATTATCTGTTAAGACCCATGTAGGAAATTCTGTTGTTACTAATTCTGTTTATAAAAGGTGTGTAGTCAAAATTGATGGAAGGGACATGCTTGTGAATTTGATTAAGCTAGATATGACTAACTTCAATGTGATTTTAGGGATGGACTGATTATCAGTGAACCATGCCTAGGTTGACTGCCATGAAAAAAAGTAGTATTTCGTGTTCCTAATGAGCCAAAAATCATCTTTTTTTGGGAATAGGCAACACGTCCCAATTTGTTTTATCTCTGTTGTGCATGTGTGTCATTTTTTAAAAAAGGGTTGTCAAGGATATTTGGCATTCATCGGGGATACTAGCCAATCTGAATTGAAGCTAGAAGACATTACTATTGCCAAGGAATTTCCTAATATCTTTCCTGAGGAAATTCTTGGGTTGCCTCCTGATCGAGAAATTTAAGTTTCCATTGATCTTGAGTTGGAGACTACCCCAATCTCTAAGGATCCCTACCGAATAACACCTGCAGAGATAAAAGAGTTAAAGGTACAGCTACAATAGTTAGTCGATAAAGGGTACATTCGACCTAGTGTTTCACCATGGGGTGTTCATGTTTTGTTCATGAAGAAGAAAGATGGAAGTTTGAGGCTTTGCATTGACTACCGTGTGTTAAACACGGTGACTATCAAGAACAAGTATCCATTACCTCGTATTGATGATTTGTTCAATCAGCTGCAGGATGCACAAGTATTTTTCTAAAATGGATTTAAGGTCTAGGTATCACTAACTGAAGATTAAGCCTGAGGATATATCCAATACTGCTTTTAGGATCAGGTATGACCATTATGAATTTGTGGTTATGCCGTTTGGTCTAACAAATGCACAGGCTGTTTTTTATGGACTTGATGAATCGGGTTTTCAAGCCTTATTTAGACCAATTTTTCATTGTGTTTATTGATGATATTTTGGTATATTCTAAGAGTCCAAAAAAGTATGAGGAGCATTTGAGAATTATTTTATAGACATTAAATGAGAAGGATTTATATGAAAAATTCAAAAAATGTAAGTTTTGGTTGGAGAAATATTTTTCTTGGCCATATAATTTCAAAAGATGGAGTTTCTATAAATCCGCAAAAAGTTGAAGCAGTGGTGAATTGGGCTAGACCCTTTAATATTGCGAAAATTCGTAGTTTTTTCTGTTTAGCCGATTATTATCAATGGTTTGTTAAAGAATTTTAGACCTTGGCTATGTCTTTATACAAGTTGGTTTGAAAGAATACTAAGTACGGGTGGACTAAAGATTGTGAGAAAAGCTTCCAGCAGTTGAAGCGAAGATTAGCAACTGCACCTGTCCTTACCATCCCATCTAGCACTGAAGGTTATGAAATTTAGTATGATGCTTCACCTAGTGGTTTAGGGTGTGTACTTATGCAGAATGAAAGAGTTGTTGCCTATGCCTCTAGGCAATTAAAGCTATATAAGAAGAATTATCCTACGCATGACTTGGAATTAGCTGTAATTGTATTTACCTTGAAAATCTGGAGACATTATTCTCTACGGTGTTTCTTGTAAGGTGTTTACTAATCATAAAAGTCTGCAATATGGTTTTACATAGAAAAAATTGAATCTTAGGTAATGAAGGTGGTTAGAGTTGCAGAAAGATTATGATATGAATATTTGTTATTATCTTGGAAAAGGCAAATGTTGTTGCTGATGCTTTAAGTCATAATTCCTCTGGCTTGTTAGTTTATTTACTTACTGACAAAAGTGTTATTCTTAATGATCTACAGAAATTGGGAGTAGAAATTATAACAGATGGTGTTAGTAGTGTGTTTGCTAACTTGAAGGTCCAACAAACTTTAATTAAGAGGACCAAAATTTCTCAAAGTTTAGATAAAGGAATTAACAAGTTGAAAGAAGTTGCACAAGGGAAGTATCTAAGATTTCGTATTCATAAAGATGGATTTCTAAAGTTTGGTGCTTGACTATATGTCCCTGGAAATAAGGCTTTAAAAGAAGAAATTATGAAAGAGGCACATAATACCCCTTACACTGTGCATCTAGGAGAAACTAAAATGTACAGAGACCTACGAGAGTATTTTTTGTGGCAATGAATGCAAAAGGAGATTGTTAAATTTGTTGCAAAGTGTCAGACTTGCCAACAAGTCAAAGTAGAACATCAAAAGCCTTCAGGACCTTTGCAGCGTCTTCTAATTCTTGAATGGAACTGGGAACACATCACTATGGATTTTACTGTAGGACTTCCAAGGACTACTAGAGATAGAGATTCACAGTTTGTCTCAAGATTTTGGGGACAATTATAAAGGCCCTGAGAACTCAACTCAATATTAGCACTGCTTATTTTCCTCAAACAGATGGTCAGTCAGAACGAACTATTCAAATTCTTAAAGATATGCTCCAAGCTTGTGTGCTAAACTTTGGAGGTAATTGGGATAATCATTTAGCACTTATTGAATTTGCTTACAATAATAGTTATTAGTCTAGCATCGATATGACACTCTATGAAGCATTGTATGGATGGAGATGTAGGTCACCGATATGTTGGGACAACATAGATGATTGAAAGATTTTAAGTTCAGATATAATTACAGAGATGGTAGAGAATAATCGAATTATTTGTGATCGCTTATGGACTGCACAAAGTAGACAAAAGAGTTATGCTAATATGAGAATACGGGTGTTGGAGTTTGAGACTGGAGATATTATTTACATTAAAGTGTTACCATTGAAAGGGGTTATGAGGTTTGGGAAGCATAGGAAATTGAGCCAAAGATATGTGGGTCCTTCTGAAGTTTTAGATCGAGTTGAGGATGTCGCTTACAGAGTTGCGCTGCCGCTATCTTTATCTGGAGTTCACAATGTGTTTCATGTATCGATGTTACGTACGCATGTGCATGATCCCAATCATATAAATCAATATCAACCGATCGACATTATACCAAATTTGACATATGAGGAGCAATTGGTGGAGATTCTTGATCGAGAAGAGAAAATATTGAGCAGACACACTATTCCATTTGTGAAAGTTCATTGGGAAATGCACTCTTTATTAGAAGTTACTTGGGAACGTGAAAAAGAGATGCATGCGAAGTATCCATTCCTATTCATCAATGAAAGTAAGTTTCGAGGATGAAACTTATTCTAAGGGGGAGAGGATGTAATGGCATAACCCAATTTAGTCTATTTTATTATTTTGGGTATTTGGGTTAAAGGCCCAAGAGAAGAAAAACAAAATAGGAAGCAAAGAAAAAAAAATGAAGAGGAAGGGAAATAAAAAGGAAGATGTCTGAAAAGAAAAAGGGAAAGAGAGGAAGACCTACAAGAGGGGTTAATAAAAAGTGGAAAATAAAAAAAAAGCCTAGGTTGAGTATTTCTCTTATTTTCTTATGTAGCTATTGCTTTGTGTTGAAGCAATGGAAGAAGAAATTATCAATTGAAGATCAAGTGAAAGTAATTTGTGAATTTTTTAGTAAAAAAGAATCTTTTGTAAGTGTTTGTTAATTATTTCTAATGCACAAATTAGTTGTTTTTAAAATTTAAAGAAGATTTTGATTAATAATTTGATTGAATATAATTTATTTTTGATGACTGAAAGGGATAATTGATTATTGGGATTGTTTAAGATAAATTAGAAATAAGTTTGTTGAAGTTTTGGCTTGGCATTGGAAGAATCTCGAATTGCAGAAGCTGCGTATCGAAGAAGGCAAAGAATTCAGTTTCTGGGTAAAAATTGGGCTAAGTCCGAATTGGGTCCTTAAGGTTTACATACAGGTTTATCAATTACAATGGATATCATGGACATATGTCTAATTAGACATAGTAAGTAATTTTACAATTTTACCCTTAAAATTAAAAGAGTTTCTCTCTCTGTTCAATCTCTCGCTTTTCGATCTCTCTCCGCCGGCGCCACTCGCCACCAACCCCGCTCTTCGCTGACGACTCCATCTCCGACAGTGTATTCCTGATACCGAGGCAATGGTGGACATCAAAATCGATGGTGGCGAAATCGAAGGACTAGTGGAGGACAATCAACAGCGAGGCGCAATCGACGGTAACCGCCTCCAAAAGACATCGCGATTAAGAGTGAGATCTGGATCTGTGAGCAAATTGGATCGTGGAGAAAGAAATTGGTTTAGAGAGATCGAAGCGTGGTTGTCGCTGGCTTAGAGAGATCGAAGGTCGATGATCGCCGATGGCTCTGTTCAGTCGCAGGAGGTGATGCCAGGCGAGAGATGAGGAGAGGCTGAGCGTGGAGGGAGGGTTGCTGATGAGAGATGGCGTTTGATTTTCCAAAACAAAAATATTTTTTTTGATAGTTATTATTTTTTAGACACTTTTCTATTGTACTTTAGACATTTTAAAATTTTCAACTAGACACTTTGTTAGACATTGATTCATATACCTTTATTTGAACATTTCTTTAAATATTTAGACATTTTTACATGTTGATTTGAACACTTTTATATATTTAGTCAGACACTTATTTTAATTATTTCAGACATTTACTTTCTAAAGGTAACAAATTATTTAGAGGTTATTTAGTCAGACACGTTTATATAGTTCTTTAGACATTTTTCAATATTCAATTAGACAGTTTTACTTATTGATTCAGACACTTTTTTTATTATATTTCAAAGATAATAAATTGTTCACAAGTTGATTCTGTTATTTTTTGTTCACACACTTTTACATGTTTATTTAGACACTATACAATATTCAATCAGACACTTATTCTTATAGCTTTAGACATTTTTAATTTAACATTATAATAATTCATTTTGATTCTGTTATTTTTTGTTCAGACACTTTTACATGTTTATTTAGACATTTTTTGATATTCAATTAGACACTTGTTCTTATAGGTTTAGACACTTTTAATTTAACATTATAATAATTCATTTTGATTTTGTTATTTTTTGTTCAGACACTTTTACATGTTTATTTAGACATTTTTCAATATTCAATCAGACATTTGTTCTCATAGTTTTAGACACTTTTAATTTAACATTATAATAATTTATTTTATATTACTTTGTAGACACTTCCACATACTATATTAGATACATTTACATTTTATTGCAGACACTTTTGTTGTTCAGAAGCAACAAAGATGCGACTTGGAGGCAACGATAGGAAGCAAGATCTGGAGGTGACGACGAGATCCGGCAAGAGATGCTAAGATCCGGCGAGTAATGACGAGATCTGGTGAGAGACGATGAGATCCGGCGAGAGATCTCGACGAGTGACGACGAGATCCAGTGAGAGACGACGATTCGGCGAGTGATGACGAGAGACGATGAGAGATCTCGGTGAGTGACGATGAGATCCAGTGAGAGACGACGAGGTTCGGCGGGTGGTGACGAGATCCGGCAAGTGACCACGAGATCCGGCGAGAGATCTTGGCGAGTGATGACAAGACCTGACGAGAGACGACGAGATCCGGCGAGTTGCGACGAAATCCGACGAGAGCCGGAGGTGAACAGCTGTGAGATCTGGATGCGGATGATGACTACAAGATCTGGAGGCGGTTACGGTTCGTTGGAGGAGGTGGCAGCGACGGTAGCGATGGCTGCAGCGGCAGAAGCGATCATAGAGGCAGATTTCAAGGGTGAGAGTGACTTTTGATCTAGGGGTAGATTAGTCAATTTATTTACTAGATTATGGGTTATTTATAGGGAATTAGGGCTAGATTAGTATGTTTAATTAGACATATGTCTACAATAAAATAACTCTTTATCAATACCCTATAATTTGAAAAGTTGCAACTTAGCTACCATGAGAAGGCTGCTGAATCTTATAATCGGGTTAATCACAGTATTAGTCCCTAAGACTTCTAGCACTACTTCAGTGAATTCTTAGGTTCTAGAACCATTCATTTGGGTAACTGCCAGCAAGTGGTTTTGGGTTATTTCGTGAATTGATTATGTTTTGACATACAAGTTTACATAATTATTTTAGGTGACTAAAGAATTATTTTAGGAGTTGGAAAGTTGCATTTTGAGGTAAGTGGCTGCTACCATTTCTAAAAATTAAATTATTTTGATATCATGTGTGTGTGTGTGTGTGTGTGTGTGTGTGTGTATTGTTTCTTCAAAGTGCTAAGTTTTCCAACTCAGTAATTCTTCAATATTTTGATTTAAAGCTATTTTGCATTGAATTTATTTTCAATCAAAATAAGAGTTTTCAAATACATGTTTTATTCTGAATTTTTGTTGTAATTTTTTTATTAATTTACTTATTTATCTGCTTATTCAAATTTTATCTTATTCATGCAATGTATCGTGTTCGGTTAAATAAACTAGGATCAGGTATGTTTTGATTGTGGGATTTTGTACTGAAGTTTTATAACAATTGTAATGCTATGAATTTCTGTTTTAACTTCGTTTTGGTGGGTGTTGGTTCTGTACCCGTACTAGTGGGAAAGTGTAGTTCTGAACCCTCCACATTGGGTATTTTGTTCCGTTTTGTTCCACAGTGCACTGTTTTTAGGACTAGTCCTTTAGGGCGTTCGATCGTTGGCAATTCTTAGACGATTCTGGATGCACTATAGTGGTTTAAGTGTAGTCACAATGATCACCTCACCCACTCTATTTTGAATTTTTGTTTCGTTATTTTGCTCTAAACTGCTTTACTTTGGTTAATGATTTTATTTACAAATATTATTCTCTCGGCTCTCAAAATTGCTATTACGTTGATTATGTTTTGACTCTTCAAATATCTTCTGCTAAAGTTTATGTTATTATTTTACAAGTATTATTTCTGCTTGATCTCTATATGTTTTGTATATTGTATTTCTGTTTTCAAAATCCGCTACTTGCTGGGCATTCATGCTCACCCTATTTTCATTCCCTCATATAGATAAGGAGTAGTTCGAGTTAGCTAGCATAAATGACTACATGACCAGCTGCAGTTCAAGAAAGTTAGAAGTATTTTGTTTGTACTACTATTAGAAATTTATTTATGTTTAGAAAACTCTTTAGATTTCATTTCATTCCTTAGAGCTCTGATATGTTATAGATTATGTCCCGATTTCAAGAGTTGTAGTTACTTTGCTACTTATTGTCAAAAGTTGAATTTTTTTATATAAGTTTGGAATTAATTGGAATATGTAGCGTTGCATACTTAGGAAAGTTATTTTCTTAAATATGCGGCGTGTCATAATCATGAGACTCCTAGGGTGGGTTTTGGGGCATGACACTTTGTGCTAAGGCTAACGCTCACTTCAACAGGCTTGTATAAATCGTTTGGGCATAGGAGAATGGCCTCAGTAAGAAAGCTCTTAAAGAGTTCAAGGATGGCTTCATTTATTGTTGCTTCCAGATTAAGCAGGAACATCCATGCCCAAATCTATCATTCCAAACCCTAACTTTAATCCTAAACCCCAAACCATAACACTACAAGGATGAAGAGTATTTCCTACAGTAATTTCCTACGGAAAAAGTGTAGGAAAATGATTCGTAAGAAAACCATCGGACAAAAATGCATTAACTGGTCAATAGTGATTCTGTCCGACGTTTTTCGTTCAATAAAACTGTGACAGATAAAATCGTAAGACAATTGTCAGAATACGATGGTGGGAAATTATGGCACCAAATTATCCGATGCTTTTTATGCGAA
Organism: Aquilaria sinensis; assembly: GCA_005392925.1. Taxonomy (NCBI): domain Eukaryota; kingdom Viridiplantae; phylum Streptophyta; class Magnoliopsida; order Malvales; family Thymelaeaceae; genus Aquilaria; species Aquilaria sinensis. The sequence goes on from SMDT01003063.1 coordinate 91,211, forward strand.
TTAAATAAGTAGGGACCATATATGCAAAAAAAGCATCAGATATGTTATCTAACACTTTTCCTGCAAATCCTTGTCCTACGCTTTTGAGACAAATGAGGATATGAACGTCTTAAAAATGTAGGAAATTTATTCCTTCGATTTTCCTACAGTTTAGTTTTCCTACCTTTTTGTGACGTAAATTACTACATTATTTGCCATGGCAGTCTTGCAGTTTGACCTTTCATATGTGTCCTACGACTTTGCTACAGATTTTGCTTATAAATACCTCCCTTTCTCCCTCTTCTCTAGTTTGCCTCTGCTACTATTTCAGTATCCATTTTCACTTCTGTTTCAACATCTTCGTCAGCTCAATCGAGGTGTTTCAAAATAATTTAAAGGTTAATGATTTAAATGGTAATTACTTGTTTTTTAGACGATATAGTTATGTTGTTTTAGGTAGCTGACTTATATGACAGCATGTTGTTGCATAATAAGTATTTATTTATTATACCTTAGATTCTTCATCCATGATTGTGTTGATGACAAATATCATATTAGTCCGATTCAGATTGTGAGGAAACAAAATGTATTGGATTAAGTTATATTTGTGATTAACATAATCATGGATTGTTCAAGTTGGACTGTTGAAAGTTGTATAAGCAGTATTGCAGTTAATTTGTTTTTTTCGTAGTAGCAGTTTTTGAATTTTGGTAAACTATTTCCCAAATTGTTCCCGTTGTGTGTTTTTCAATAAGTTGATCTTGTTGAGAAACACTGTGAACTAGAATTGAAGGGAAATACTGCCGAAATTTACATAAAATGCTCCTAAAATGGAATAGTTAAAATACTTTACTGCTTATACAACTTTCAATGGAGTAGAGCCCTTACTTTAATGGAGTAGGTGGTTTAGTTATGAAAAGTTGACATTTATGCATGACATATATAAGTAATTTATTTACATTTTCACTATATTTATATTATATGAAATATAATAAATTTATGACGTATTTGTGTTGAGGGTTTTTACTATTTATTTTATAAGGGAGCCAAATGGCTGTTAATGGGCGTGAGTGGATGTACCAAAGGAAAGATATAAATGGGTATATAAATTCTATATTTATGGCTGATGTTAATGAGTTTTTACAGTTTGCATGTAGTGGGAAGGAGTCAGAAATAATTAAATGCCCTTGTCGCAAATGTAATAACAGATTTTATAGAATAGAAGTGAAAGTGAGAAAGCATTTGTATCGATATGGATTTACGTCAAACTATTACATATGGCACTATCATAATGAACAATATGATAGCAATTCGTACAATTTCAGTATAGCCCATAGCTATTTTCCATCGCACTCATATGGAGGGATAAGTGAGGAATCAAGTAGTGTAAATGCCTATGAACAGATGGTATGTGAATCAATAGGTTCGTTATCATTGAATGTAGGATCTGGAAATAGTGAAAGAATGTTGATGGATGATGAGATTATCAATGTTGATGTCGAAGAAGCTAATAATACCAGTGATAATAATGATAATGTGTTCGATGTGTCTGAAATGAGGGAGGTGTTACCTAATCCGACTGCGCAACAATTTTATAATTTGTTGGGTGATGCAAATGCACCATTGTGGGATGGGTGCACTAAACATATATGATTGTCTGCAATGACCCAATTGTTAAGTTGTAAAAGTGAGTTTAATATGACAGATTGTTGTTTCGATTGAGTACTGGAGCTTATGAAATAAATGTTACCTGAAATTAATAGACTCCCATACACCCTATATGATGCGAAATAACTCACAAAAGGACTTGGGTTGCCATATATTAAAATTCATACTTGTGAGAATAACTGTATTCTATTGTATCGGGAAGATGAGAAATTAACACATTGTCGTGAATGTGGGAGTAGTAGATATAAAGAAAGAGTAACCTCCAGATGAAAGATGTTGATTCCCAATAAATTGTTACGGTATCTACCAATAACCAGTAGGTTGAAGCGCTTGTACATGTCATCAAAAACAGCGACTCACATGACTTGGCATGCTACTAATAAATCATGAAATGATGGAAGTAAGGGTCATCCATGTCAGTCTCAAGTGTGGCATCACGTAGATCAAACATTCCCATCATTCGCTGATGAAATCAGAAATGTTAGGCTCGGATTGTGTCCAAATGGATTTAACCCGAATAAGGTTATTGTTGGAACATACACGATATGGCCAATCTTTATAGTTGTTTATAATCTTCCGCCGGAACTGTGTATGAAAGAACCCTTCATTTTTATGACTCTCCTAATTCCTGGTCCTAGAGCACCAGGATGTAACATTGATGTATTTTTACGACCATTGATTGAGGAGCTCAAAACTTTATGGTCAGAAGGGGTTGTTACATGGGACGGTTCTCGATAACAGAATTTTGTTATGAAGACATGTTTATTATGGACAATTAAAGATTTTCCTGTACTAGGAAACCTTTCAGGTTGGAGTACTTATGGTAAGCTTGCGTGCCCATATTGCATGGATGAAATTGACACATTTATGTTGAGGAAATGCAGAAAGCCATGTTCGTTTGATTGTCACAGGATTTTTTTACCACATAATCACACATTCCATTCGAATGTAACATCGTTCATCCCATGGAAGAAGGTTAGTGCTATTGCTATCCATATAAGTCAAGTAAGGAAATTCATGATATGTTTGTTGGGCATTATTTTCCTCCGTTTGGCTATTTATATGATAAAGACCGAGTTGCGGGGTTTGGAGAGTGGCATAATTGGTTAAAGCGGTGTATATTCTGGGAGTTACCCTACTAGAAGCATTTGCTAATTCGCCATAATTTGGACGTCATGCATATTGAAAAAAATCGTTTTGAGAATATTTTTAATATTGTTATGGATATACGGGGGAAAATAAAAAATAAATCGAATTCTCAGCTTTTGCTTGAGGAGTTAAAAAATATATGGCGTGAACTATATTTACGAAATATTAAGGGGAACTGTTTGAAACCAAAAGCATGTTATATATTGAGTTGGGAACATATAAGATAAGTTACTCTATGGGTAAGAACGATAAAGATGCCTGATGGGTATGCCTCAAACTTGAGTCAAACGGTTAACTTGAGTGACGAAACATTCTATAACTTCAAGAGCCATGATTGTCATGTATTAATGCAAAGGTTGCTTCCTATTACATTACGTAGGTACATGCTAAGTCCTATATGGGAGATGATTTCTAAGTTTTACTCATTTTTCAGAGCATTATGCACAAGGAGGATTTGATTTGATGACATACAACAGTTGGAGCAGAATATAGTGGTTACCATATGTAAGCTAGAAAAGATACCTCCTGCCTTTTTTGATTCGATGGAACATGTCATGCCCAAACTTGCCCCTGGCCCATCCGAGCCCGATTACTTAAACACGCAGCGGAATTTTTCACACCGAAAGGGCATTTAAATAAATCTTATCAAAACATACGGGCATGAACCCCAGGATACTTACCAGTACTAGCTCGTTAAGTTCTTATTTAAGGTAAAGTTGGAGTGCTCTCAGAAACAAGCTAGCGCCTATGTGGAATTTGGTGTTCATTTCATGATCCTTATCATGCTTAGCCAAGTACATGCATGGCAACCACAACACCAAATCCATATTTTGAAAACTTGTTTATGAACTCATGTTTTGCATGATCTTATGTAACTTAGAAACATGCATACATCATTCCATAGCACATAGTCAAACATAAGCCTCTCCAGTATTTTCTCCACTTGTGCACACAATATCACAGGCATCACTTCACATACTTAATTCACCCAAAAGTACACATGTCCATTTACATGTACTAAATATCCTTCGATGCCATTTTTAGCACACATGTGACCATTTCCATACTAATCCAAGCTCACTTTCAATTCTTCCTTAGGTGCACATACAAGGCTGAATGTTGCATGCTTCATTATTGAACATATCTTTATGAACATGCAATTATGTTGGTCCTTAACATGCGAGCTCTTTATCATTGAACATAAACAACTTAACTTACATTCTTGCATATCATTCTTAGCTCATACCAAGCACATGGTAAAATCACCAAGCATACCAAAACATTCCATGGTCCGTGAGTTCATATTTACAAGTCATAAAAATGGTGTTATACTGAAAGTGAACATATTCACTTAGAACTTAGCCATGATATTCAAAAGCATGATACATGGCAAATAATGCATAATTCCATAGAGCACATTCCACCTTAATAGACCTTGTTCCCACAACTTCTAGACTCTATAAGCTTGCACAAGGAAGTCCACACCATTAGCTTGATTCACAAGCAAACTATACCACATAAGTCACTTAGGACATATGAATATATTGAGCAATACCATACACATACCCAACCCTTTAACACATCAGAAAGAGTATTCCAATACTCTTAGCTTGACCTTTCAAGCAATCCATTTCCTACAAAAGTAGAGCAGGGCGGGTGAGTTATAAAACTTAGTAAAGATTCCGATGGCATCCAATGCCTAACTTAGTGAGGAATTTTGTATGGCTTTGAAAGCCAACATATGGCTTCAAAAGCCTAACATATGGCTTCCAAGGCCTACTTATGCCAAGAACGTAATGGCAATTATTTCATGTTCTTGCAAAGGAAAACACTAAGACAAAGAAAACATAAGCATATAGCAGATATAATAATAATTGGGGTCAGCATGCACAACCAATTCATAGAAGCACACAACACAACACACCACATACACCATTCTGTGTTGGGCATAGCAAGCATTAGCATATTCCATATCACACAATATCGGTCGACCATTTCTTATACCATACTGAGCGCTCCTTAGCTTGGGAATTGAGTTGGCCAAACTCAATTCCTAGCCGTAATGCTTGCACAGAACTCATGAGTAAACAGAATTGCCGAAGCAATGATACTTAGCCCACTTATGCACCATGTGCCCGAATACTCACAAAGTGAGTATAAGAAATCCTCACACAGAATTGCCGAAGCAATAAAACAACTTAGCCCTGTATGCACTCCTAGGATCACATGGTTCTTTGACCATCACCTAGGGGCCCGAAAACTCACAAACAAAAAAGCCATGGAACTATACCATGCAATAAAGTGAGTATAGGAATCCTTACTATAATTTCTGTAACCTCTCGATGCTTAATTCCTTTGCCTTTCCTTGCTTTGTTGTTGTTAGAACATGCATTTTTCTTAATGGACCTATAAAGCCCAAAACACTAGCAAGTTATTTTCTTGCTTTTCATTAACTTAAAAAATCATAAATTACCAAGAACGCTTGGTGTAACTTACACAACCTCAATTTAAAGAGGTAAGGCCTAACTTAGCCGTTCTTTGTACTTAGGCCCAACTTAGCCTTTCTTGTATTTAGGCCCAAATTAGCTTTTCTTGTATTTAGGCCCAAATGAAATTAGGAGCCACATAGGCACAAATTAACTTAGGAGCCCAAGAACACCATGAACAAGTGTTCAAGCCCATGAAATCTCTCCATAGTGGACATGGCCAAAATTTTGGCTTACCATTTCTCTCAAGCTTATATGTTCTTAGAAACTCACATATACCAAGAACACTTGGTTTTAACTCTCTAATGCCAAGATAAAGGCTTGGCTGAATTTCCACATTTGCCTTTCATCCATCCTTCACTTGTTTTTTCTTGCTTAGGATGACCATAAAAGCTCAAAAGTACCAAGAACACTTGGTTTAGAGCTTCACAATTCCAAGAACATACTTGGCCAAATTTTCTTCTTTGCTTGGAAACCTTCAATTGATCTTTGCTTTGTAGGCTTCTAACACTTCATAAACACCAAGAATACTTGGTTTATCTTCCAGAAATTTCAAACATGAACTTGGCCGAATTTCTTCAAAATGGTAGCATGGCTGAAATTTCTACATGATCTTTCTTCAATATCTCACTTGATTTCTTGCTTTGGATGGCCTTGGAAGCTTAAGAATACCAAGAAAAATTGGTTGAACTTCATGGATGCCAATAATATATCATGGCCGAATTTAGAGGAAGAAGAAAGAGTTGTAAGCTTGAGAAAGAACATGACCAAATTTTGATGAGAGAAGGAGATAGATTGGAGTGTGTTTTGAGTGTTTGAGTGTGAGAGAATAATAATGAATGGGTGGGAGTGAATGGCCGGCTATATGGGTGAATTATGGAGTGAATAATGTGCTTAGAAGAGTGGGAGACAAGATTTAATGGAAGGAAGACTAATTGGAAGACTTTTGGGTAAGTTTGGTAGAAAAAGTCAAAAGTAGGTGAAGAAAGAATCCAAGGTGATGACTAAGGGTGGGAGGTGGATTAAAATAATGGGATTTGGTGGAGGTGGCATAAAATATTGGGAAATGGAGGGGCAAGGTTGGCCAAGGCATCCTAGGCCATTAAAATGGCCTAATTCCCCCTTTAGTCCTCAAACTTTCTGATTTTGGGCAATTAAGCCCAACTACTAAAAATCCCTTTGTGCAATTGAGTCCCTTAACTTTAAATTCCACCATTTACATCACTATCTTTCTTGGCCTAAGCCAAGCTTAATTTTTTTCAAGAGTGTCCAACACTCACATATACCCATTCTTCACTTAATTAGTGTTTCCCGAGCTCAATGAGCTCAATTCCCTTTTCAGAAAAATTTTCTGAGCCCTCTTTATCTTCATAATCCGAGACTTAAATACTCGGGATTTTCAGGGCATTATAGAACATCTTGTCATTCACCTCCCTCATGAAGCAAAGTTGTGTGGTCCAGTTCAATTTTGATGGATGTATCTGTTTGAAAGGTAATTTTTGGATTTGGATTCATATTTCTGTCAATAATGTTCATATATTATATGTCAACAATTTTCACATATTATATGTGATTAATTGTTATATTTTTTTAACTTGGCAGATTAATGCGGTCATTGAAGCGAAAAGCCAGAAATAAAGCAGCAATTAAAGGTTCAATTATAGAAGCATACTTGGTCCAGGAAATGTCTACATTTTGTAGCCATTACTTTGAATTAAATATTTCTACATGGTTAAACAAGGTGCCACGAAATGATGACATTGATTTTGTTAGTGTTGTGCCCAAAAACCAATCATGAGATGATTGTATTTTTTGCACATTAAGTCATGATATTTTATTAAGGCATTAATCCAGCAATTATGTTTGTTGTTTTGTTTATGCGTAACATAATAAACATAATTGTGACCCTAGAATAATGATATTCTCAAATATCCCTAGTCTAGTTGTGGCGGAACAAGGCCCCAGTGCCCTGAATTGCTAACACTGGTAGGCTCTAGGGAACTATGATCCCACTTAAGTTACAATTGGCTAGTTATTACTCGTAAAATACCTTAAATCATTACGTGCAACTAGTTACTTAGCCTACCCTGCATAAGAAATATGCATGCGTTGTCCTGGCTATGCAATAATAATTAAATTAAAACTTCATTGAAAATAGTGCCGCGGCAATTACTGAAAACATAAATCAAATAAGCCAAGACACAAATCTTTAGTTGCTTTAACTTCAAGTAACAACTTTGTGCATACATTTCTATCTTATATGCACCCAAATGTAACTCTAGTGTTATACACACCAATGGTCATTAGTATAGGCAATCTATGTATGAAATTACCATACATATTAAAGAAGCATTTCATAACTACTAAGATCCATCCTTAGCTCTTCACCCAAGCAAGCTAGCTTCAAGTGATGAGCCACACTTCCCTTGTACTCACTTAGCCTCAACTGAAAGGCAAACACTTTGGTCAGTACTTACTTATGCCATAAGTAACTTAGAAAACTTGGAGTTCCTACTTAAAGAATACCTTTGAACCAAAAAAACCTAGCTTTAACAGCTGCCCCTTACCAACTGTTAAGCCCAAACAAAACTGCTTAAACCTGCACAACACTTAAGGGGTGAGTACTCCAAAGTACTCAGTAAGGGATTAGTACCTGCAGGGAAAAGCAATGCATGCATACAAAGCACAACAAGCATATAAATAGACAAGCATACAAAACAAAACAAGCAATCAACAAGATAACCAGAAGCAAGAAAATAAACAACAAACAATGCAAGTGATGGATGGATGGATGGATGGATGAATGAGTTATGCACATGCAAATGCACTTAGGACTTCCTTACACCCGTAGGTGCTGGACTTGTCGTGAGCTCTTACGACTGGGGTACTTGGATACTGGCCCTCGTATCCTATGCTAGCACTTAACTACTAACCCCTTGAAGTCCTCTTACGGGCACCTTAGAGTAAGACCTTGCTTACTCAACCTTACCCGCCTTGACGAGCTACTTAGAGTAAGTTTCCACTTACTCACTCCTTACCCGTCTCTTCCCTTAACTTATTGTGCAGAGTAGCTACCTTATGTGGTTCAACTTACCAAGCTTTTGAAGCTTAGCTTAGGGCCCCTTAGTGGCTTACTTACCAAACTATAAAGTTTGGTTGGGATTCTCTTAGGTTTCCTTTTCATTGACCATAGGTTTATGACATTCTACTCGGCCAACGAAGAGTCTGAAACCCGACTTAATCCCCTTAGTGCTCACTTAAGAACTGAAGCACTTTAACTTCCTTAGCCACCATTACTTACCCTTCCTTAACCACACCACTTAGCTACTACCTATATAATGCATAATTCCCGACTTAGGAACGAGTTCTAGACCCAACCGAGGCTACGGAACGTCTTAACTTAGCCTAGGGATGGAAACCGAGAGTTTGAGACACTCTTAGGATGCCCGGAGCTTAAGGGCAAAATGCCTTGGCGGCGCCGTTGGCGACGCGTCGCCAAGGGCATCAGCATTCGGGGAACTTTCGCATTTCTCGGCGACGCGTCGCCAACTCGCGTCACCACCGGCGACGCGTCGCCAATATGGCGTCGACACTGGCGACGCGTCGCCAACGCTTTCCAGCGTTGCGCGACAGCGTGCGACCTTGCACGAAAACTGCTCAAACTTTCTCATCCCAGACTCAAATCACTTGGGTCTTGTTTCTAACTCATTCCCACACAAAACACTACATTTCTATGCATTATTTGAGCTTAATTAACTTAAATCCCTTACCTCAAATCATCTTGAAAGCAAGAACAAGCTATGAGCACCTCCAAGCTCCAATGGGTTCCCTTGAGTTCCAAGCTTGAAATCAACCAAATTGGACACCAATAGCACGAAGTTAAGACCATTTCTAACCATTTAACAACCTTAAAACTAACCCATAAGGATCAAATACGTTTACCTTTGGGTTTGAACCAAAAACTTGCAAGAACAACTCCAAATGCACCAATTCCATCAAAAACGAGCTAAGGCCTTGTTGGGATTGCTTCGGGACCTTCGAATTCCATGAAAACTTGAGTGATTTGGGAGGTTTGGGGAGTAGAAAGCAAGGGAGAAAGAAGAGCTACGAAAATGGCTAATGGGGGAGATGATGAATAGTGTCATCTCCTCCATTTATAACAACTTAGCCCAACTTCTTCCTCTTGTCACTTTGGCCCTTAAACTTTATTTTGCATCACTTAGGCCACTTAAACACTCCCATTTCTATCACTCCTTGGTCCCAAAGAAAGGTTATTCTTACCCAAACACGCTGCCCTTAAGTCACCTAAGCCATTATAAAACATAATAGCTTAAATTCTTACTTAGTGCATTTTCACCCTTAACTTAAGCTTTTGGTTCAAATGGCTATAAATACCTATGGTCTTAACTTAACTAGCTCAAAACACTTGCATGGACCTAATTTTACCAAAATTACGGTCATGCCACTGACTTGGGCCAAAATTACCATTTTGCCCTTTTTGCCCCTTAGGTGCCATTTACCCTTTGGAACTCAATTTAACCTTAACTAGCTTGCTATCTTTGCTTAATACTACTTATTTGAGGGAAAATACTTGGGATTCACTTACCTCGACATTTAATGTAGAGGAAATACTAGGAGAGCCTTTACACTAGTATTATTGTGAAGCGGGTTGCAATAATACATAATGACTAGCATATGTGGAGACTAATATGAGATATGTAGTCTACATATAGGTACAAGTTGGAGAACTTGTGTACTGGACCGACCCACCATGAGAACACTACATGGATCGTTATATGAGTGTCATAAGTGATTCTCATAGTGATCATGGTATATGTAGTCCTTCGACCTAAGATCATCAAGGTTCCCTACATGTGAGTCACATACTTTGATACTGTCCTTTGTTGCTCGTAACTGAGTGAACTTGAAGGAGGTCATTGGGTATGTCACATATCATGCGGAGGGATTTGTATGATCAAGATGGGATTTGTCCCTCCTATGTAATGGGAGTGATATCTTCGGGCCCCTTGATAGAGTAAGACTTAGAAAAATGCATGGCCATGCTCGGATGAGTTGATATATGATATCAATGTCATCAGTTTAAGTTGGTCTACTCAGTAATCAAGAAACCAAAGATTGGGCTATACGAGAGTGACACATTCCATGTCTCGTGCTTAGTCTTGATATCTTGGACAAAGGGACAATGACATATATTGGTAATGATCATAAAGGTTTAGTCGAATCACCGATAATCTTGTCACTTGGGTAGCAATGATGTGTTGCTAGACACCGCTCATTGCTTATGATCATAAATGTGATTTATGATCATTGCCAACGTGGTAAGAGCCTATTGGGTCGCACACATAGAGCTATTTGGATCATTAGAGTGCATAGGCTAATAATTTAGGTTTTGGTTTCACAATAATTTCATATTAATAATGGGCCCAATAGTTGAGCCATTATTAAGCCCGAAATTAAAGCCTAATTGGATTAGGGCTTTGAAACCCATTAGGCATGGAAGTTGAGTCTCACTATAAATACAACTTTTAGTGAGAAATTCGAAGCTTTCTTGCCCTAACCTCCCAAAAGGACAGCCGCACTTTTCTCTTGCAATTCCTTGGAGGACGCAGGCTAGCACTGCGAGCGCAAGAGAAACGTATCTGCCGGCACGTGGTGGAAGCGTGGTGATCCCGAGAGGCTCGTGTGGATACCATAGAGAGCTTGAACACGTCAACTGTTCAGGTTTTGTGATTCGACTCTACAGTTGAGTGAGAGATCTCAACCGAAAATTAGGTATGAAAATTTTTGAACACCTGGTTTACCCCGTCTCACTTGGATCCTGGAGATTTTGGTTAAATTCCGCTGCGCTGTTTGGCTCCCGAAACCCAACAGATTTTTCTGTGGCTCATGTTGAGGGTTCAATTGTTATCTATCTTCAATACAAGATGTCGTAATATACCTAACCACGGGCGACAATGCTTACTTGACCCCACTGAGAGACATCAAATGCACATCTACATTTTGCGCAATTGCAATGAGATTATACCGATTGTCAGGTGCCATATATGTAAACAACTATTAGGGTTTTTATATCAATCAGATTGCTTTAATTCATTGTTGGCTACTTATCATTTCAGGCACTTTGACTCTTATATATCAACAAGATTTTCCAAATTCAATGAAAGTCAATTACAAAGTTATCGAGATGAACATTTCACCGAATGGTTCTCATTATACGTGAGTATCATGGCATGATAATTTTTATGTACCTAAATGTGTTATGTTTGTATTTACTGTGCAGTTATGTTATTATATTAACTATCTATTTTTAGGTTAACCATTTCAAGGATAAATTAGATCCTCGTATATGCAATTAGCTCGTGGTCCTATTCGAGTTGGCTTTTCATACAATGGATGTATTGTGAATGGTTTTCATTTTCACACACAATCCTATGGCGAAGACAAAATGACACAGAATTATGGTGTTTGCGTGAAGGGTGAGACATGGGGATCCAATGGGCATGATTTTTATAGCCTTATTGATGAGATTATATGCATTGAGTGCCACCGGAGTGGGTATGAAGTCATGACGCTGTTCAAATGTACTTGGTTTGATCCAACACGTGGTGTTCGAAGTTGTCCACATACCGGTGTTGTTGACATTAAATGGAAGTCTAGATTATCACCACCTTAGCCATTTATCTTTGTGACACAGGCTCAACAAGTTTACTATTGTGAGTACCCTAACAAGATTCTTCATTAGTGGTGGGCGGTTGTTAAGACGAAGCCATGAGCTTTCATCGATTGTGAATCGAATAATCTTAGTGATCGGTTTGAGGACAATGAGGAAATGTTTGATGAGCAAACACGTGTGTTAGAAAACCATAGACGAGCCATTCCAAGAAGCGATTTCAAGTGAAGTACCCATGGTAACAACTGATGGCACTGCCCTCAATGAGATTAACATACTTGTCGATTTCACATGTTATCTTGAAATCGTGCAAGACATGGATCAAGATATTGAGGCCACACAAGCCGATGTGGATACATCAGATTATGAGGCATCGTTCGTTACTTTAGAGTCAGATGAAGTCGAGAATGTTTGATTAAGTGTAATTGTTCAAAACATATGTATGTTTTATTTGAAGGCGTAATATAACTTTGAATACATGTGCATTTTGGATTGAAAAGATATTAAATATATTAAATTTAATCATCACTTATATAATTACCTACGTTGAAATGAATATATCAACTTTTTTCGGGCCAAAAATTATTGCATGATATTAAAAAAAATGATAATAATGTTACTAAATTTGGGAGATTCAATTTGACCATATACACATTAACTCCATAAATTTAAATTTTAGAATATAAATATTTTCATTTATTCTTCAACTAAAAAAAGTACACCAATTAACTTCCAAACATAGTAATTAGTTCGTACACATTATAAATTATATATATATAAATTTAAATATAAATAGTATATAAAAATGATGTGGCGTGCTGTCTGACGGTTTTGAGTTAATATTACAAACACGCAGGAAAAGTGTAGGACATGAGTTGTCCGACGGTTTTAACACCTTTTAAAAAATATGTCGGACTATATCACCTAGGGCAGTGCGCTATTCGACGGTTTTAAGTTAATATTAAATACACATAAGAAAGTGTAGGAGTTGACCGACGTTTTTAACATATTTCTAAAAAATTGTAGGAAATATGTCAGATTATTTGTCCGACGGTTTTGAGTTAAAATTAGAAATTGTAGGAAATCCGTAGCACACAAAGCAGGTTGCCAATTAAGTTAAATTTTTAGTGTCCTGCGCTTTTGAGGCACCTCTATTTTTTGCAAAAAAATTGTAGGAGCATAAGAGGGAAACCTGTAGGACCCAAAGCGGGAAGCCAATTAATGGCGGGAGGGTTACATTTCTCATTTCCTACATTTTTAAGATAGCTTATAATGTTCATAAAAAAACTGTAGTAAAATTGCTATGCTTTTCCTACAATTTTAAAAAGTGCAGGAAAATCGTAGGACTCTTGAGCAGCTTAATCGCCACATCTTCCTTTTAAATTCGTGGCAAGTCTCTAGTTCCTCATCACCCCTCTCCCTCTTTTCTGTGGTGCTCTCCTCCCTCTCCCAACTTAGCCTCCAAAGCTCCTTCAACCAAGTATTTTTAATTTTTTACGCAGTTTTTTCTTATAGAATTAATGTTTAGTATTATAGTAGTTATTTACATAATGCATGTATTCCATGTTATATTTTTTAGTGCCAATTTTTATATTATATGTTTTAAGTAATTTTATATATGTTGTTAGTAATATGTAAGTGGTTAGTTATAAGTAATTTTTAGTGCCATAATGGTAAGTTATATTTATACAAAAGCATGTAATATGTATGTGGTTAGTTATAAAACATTGTTACATCAATAATGTTAGTGTAATATTGTTGTCACTTCAATAATGTTAGTGTAATCAGTTAAAGTTAGTACAATAATGTTACTTCAATAATGTTAGTGTAATTAGTTAATGCTAGTTTAATAATTGTAATTTATAAATAAGTATTAGTCGAATAATTGGTAATTTAATTTATAAAAATTGTTACTGCACAAATGGTATTGAAATATTGGCAATTTAAAAATTAATGATTTTACTGTAATAATGAAATTTAATAAGTAAATGTTAGTGTAGCAATGGTCATTTATAAATAAAAGATTGTGACGTAATGGTAATTTACTATTAAATATTTATGTAATAAATGGTTTTGTAATAATTAAAAAAATTAAAAATATGTTACACTTTAATTTTAGGATGGTTCACCCCAGACAGTCCGGCTCGGGCAAAGGCCCAGCTAAGGACTTACATGACTCGCGACGCAATTGGGGTCCACGACCGCTTACTGTGACCCCTACCTAGGTGTCACACACTTAGCCTCAGACCCAGGTGCCAGAGACCCTGCTGCCACCCAGGATCAGACCCCAGTGGCATAGACCCAGCCATGGACCCAGGTGCCATATACTTCGGTGCGTAGGCCTTATGTGCCCGAGACATTTGGCGTATCGAGCTCTGCATTTCATCAGTTTCGAGACACCCAGCCCGATGTCTATTACCTGGATATGATTGGAATATCCGGGTCATCTCGTTACCAGCATACGGGGATCGGACTGCCCACATGGGACCTCGATCCTAATTCATTTCTTGATCCAGATGAGATTTGTTTACCCACTCATCTACCTGGCCTATACCCGACTCAGCATCAACAGCAGTAGTCGCTTCAGTAGCAGGTAGATGATGGCGGCCCAGCTGTCACACATGACGCGCAGCCAGCTGATGGTGGCCCACTCCCTAGAGGGCGAGGCCTGCGGGTAGTTGACTTACCATTACCTCTACCTCCACAGGACCATCCAATGATCATCCCTCAAGAGTAAGTGTTACTAACTCCTACAAAATTAATTGTTGATATAATTATACGTTGATTTTAATTACATCACTTTATATATATATCTTACTATAATTTAAATTCATTACAGCTTACTCAATGATGACTCCGTTCGTTCCACCGTACCTCCATTCATGTGAGGTTGTGGGACGAAAGTTGTATAGCTTGGTCACATGCATCTCAAGCTGCACGATAAGAGCACGTCACCAAGTTAGAGGTAATTACTTCCTGTATATTTTGAAATAATAGTTTGTATATTGACTAATTCATATTTTTTCTGTCTTTTGATATTGCAGAACTACTATAGACGGGACCCCAGAGACTTCGGCCTCATCTGCCGGATTGTGTTCGACTACTGTTCACGGTCCATGCGCAACCACGTCTATCATTGAAGGTTTGTTGCGATTCAAAAGATCCCCAACTTCTTCGCCAACCTTGACTACAATTTACTACAACCATATGTTCCATCCTGCTACAGTCAGCAGGTATGGAACCAGTTGTGTGACCAGTAGGAGCAGGAGAGATGAAAGAAGTTGTTAGAGGTTGGTTCCAATGCCAAACACATAGCGGATAGATCAGGCCTTATTTCGAAGCATACGATGGGCTCAATCCCAGGCGAGATGCACTGGGATCGTATGGTACCAACTTCTCTCTTCCATACATTATAATTTTTTATATCATTTACTAATTACTTAAATTTTTATTGATATCTAAAAATGTGCAGACAAAAGCCCAAGATGGAGTTGAGCCATTATTTGATGAGTGGTGGTCTCATACTCATAGATGCAAGAAGACCGGTCAGGCTATTGATCCGATTTCATAGCAGCTACAGGTAATAAATATTCATTTACCACTACTAACATTGTTTTAAAAATATATTAATTGACTTACTAACTCTAATTTATTTTTCTTGTAGGATGGATATCTCTAGCGGATTCAAGAAAAATACCAGAATCCGAATGACCGCCCGCAGTTCGATGCAGAGGTATGGAGTGAGGTACAAGGCCCACCAAAAAAAGGCCGACTACCGGGTGTTATGCTCCGACTCACTGAGCTCCACACTTTTGGACCAAATCTGGTATTTTTCATTTCTATTTAACTTAATTAATAATTTTTATCACTTTTCACATTGTTAATTACTGCTTATCAAATTTTTTAAGCTCAATGTGTTGATTCGTCTAAGATTGCTTAGCTGAGGGCTAAGAACACCCAGCTGCGGAGTGATTTTACCTAGTTACAGGCAGAGGTTCACACTCAGGTCCAACGAGAGACTGACGTTGCAATAAGCGCCGTGCTTAATAGGTTGATTCAGTAGGGGGAGTTTACCTGCATCAGCTCTCTCAGATGACCTATGGACTGGATCTTCTACTCAGCATTATGACGACGATCGTAGCCAGCGAGATGATGATGATCAGCTTGGCACTACATCCCATTGATTTTATATTAGAACTTTAATTATTTGTAATTGACTTTTATTGTAAAATTTGATTACTTTTATGTATAGTGAATTGTTGACTACTTTGATAAATTGTTATATAATAATAATAATAATAATAATAATAATAATAATAATAAAATATTAAATATGTATATATATAATCCTATGCAATATGTTTTTAATTTGTGTATAAATTAATTTACTAAAACTTTTAACTTGTCACAAAATCATAGGAACAATATGTTAACGTTAGAAACCCGTAGGGGATAGCTTAGTCAAAAAACTGTAGGATTATTATGTCGCAAAACTGAAGCACAAAAATTGTCACAAAAATGTAGTACATTCAAAGTAAAAAAACCGTCAGACAAGTGGGGTTACAAAACCGTAAGAAATACTTTTGTTAGAAAAATGTAGGAGTTAATTTATCTCAAAACCGTCGGATAAGCTGAGGTCCATGGCAATCACAAAAGCGTAGGACGATTTTACATTTATTTGATGGTTTTTTTTCTGACATTACTTTTTCCTACAATTTTATCCAACGATTTTAATTGTAGGAAATGAATATTTCTTACGGTTTCCCTACATTTTTTCCCATCTTATATGCCTCGTTCCCTTGTAGTGTAAACTATACACATAAACCCTAAAATTAAATAAAAAACCCTAACCCTAATTCCTAACACTAATCCCTAACCTTAATCTCTAATTCTTAACACTAACCCTAATTCCTAATCCCTAATTCCTAACCCTAGTCCCTAACCCTAATCCCTAATTCTTAACCTTAATCCCTAAACAATTTGAGGTTATGGTGGTATCAAGTTAAAGATATAATGGTATAAATTTAAGGTTATAATTGTACTAATTTAAAGTTACAGCGGTACCTACTTAAGGTTATAATGATACAAATTTAAGGTTATAGTTGTACTAAGTTATGGTTATAGTGGTATCTAGTTAAGGTTATGGTAGTGTCAAGTTAAGGTTATGGTGGTAACAAGTTATGGTTATGGTGGCACCAAGTTAAGATTATAATGGTACCAAGTTAAGGTTATTATGGTACCAAGTTAAGGTTATGGTGGTACGAAAGTTAAGATTATAGTGGTACCAAGTTAAGGTTATTGTGGTACCTAGTTAAGGTTATAGTGGCACCAAGTTATAGTTACAGTGGTGCCATTATAACATTAAATTGGTGCCAGTCTAAACTTAAGTTGGTGCCACTATAACCTTAAATTGGTACCAATTTTACTAGTTCACACAGTCACACTAGTACAACAACCTTACTTGGTACCATTACAACCTTAACTTGATATCATTCTAACCTAATTTATGTACCACTGTTACCCATACACCTGGTCACATTACAATAATAACCTTACTTGGTACCACTAAAACCTTAACTTGAAACCGCTATAACCTTAACTTGGTACCATGATAACTTAAAATAAGTGCCACAATAACCTTAACATGATACTAGTCTAACCATAACTTGGTACCACCGTAACCTTAATGTTAGACTGGTACCAAATTAAGGTTATAATGGTACCAAATTAAGGTTATGGTGGTACCAAGTTAAGGTTATTGTGGTACCTATTTGAGGTTGTGGTGGTACTAACTTAAGGTTGTAGTCGTACCAACTTAAGGTTACAGTGTTACCAATTTAAGGTTATGGTGATACCAAGTTAAGATTATAGTGGTACCAAATTAATGTTATTATAGTACCTACTTAAGGTTATAATGGTACTAATTTAAGGTTACAGTGGTACCAAGTTAAGCAATCTTAACTTGGTACCATTATAACCTTAACTTGGTGCCACTATAACTTCCATAATAACCATAACCTGATATTAGTCTAACTTTAACTTGGTACCACCATAACCTTAAGGTTAGACTAGTACCAAATTAAGGTTAAAATGGTACCAAAGTAAGATTATGGTGGTACTAAGCTAAGGTTATAATGGCACCAAATTAAGATTATAATGATACTAAGTTAAGGTTGCGTTGGTACCTAGTAAAGGTTATAGTGGTGCTAATTTAAGGGTATAGTGGTGCCAAGTTAAGGTTATGATGGTACTAAGTTAAGTTTATTGTGGCATCGAATTAAGATTATAGTGGTACCAAGTTAAGGTAAGGTTCCTTAACTTGGTACCAATGTAACCTTAACTTGGTACCACTTGAACCATATATTGGTGCCATTATAACTTTATCTTGGTACCACACCATTTGAACCATATCTTGGTACCACTGGAACCATATTTTGGCACCACTCAATTCATAATTTGGTACCACTCCGACAATGTAACTTGTAAACCGAGACGACAGGTTGCATTGGTAGAGATATGTCTAATGGCATTTTTTAATGCTTTCTTAACTCAGGTCCTTAACTGAAAAAATAATAAAAGTTTGAGGACTGGCTAAAAAAGAAGATGTATGGGTACTGGGGGTGTATTTTAGAAGGTTCCAATTGTTTTACAACCTATTTGGTATTAGTGTCAATGACTGGTATTAGAGTTTTGAAAAGAGTATTTAAGGATAGTTTTTAACTTTTAACGTTAACATTTTCATCTCAACCGTTGAATAAATTATAAAAAATACTAATGCTAATTACAAAAGCTATTCCCAAATTAATGGACTTTAATCACGTTTTTAGTCCTTAAAATGGAGAAAACTTCTTTTGACCCCCTTAAATCCAAGAGTTTTACATTTAGATATTCCATTTAGGAATAAGCTTTGTCTCCCATTTAGGGAAAAAAGGTGTCTTCGTTATCCTTGTTCTTACATGGGTCCCCCCATTATTCTTGTTTTTTCTCCCTGAAAGCTAATTTGCTAAATTCTCTCTCTTTCTAGCTGGCTCGTTGCGCTTTTCCTTTCTACCAAAAATAAAAACTAATTTTTTGACCTTCCCCTTGCTCGCGAACCCTTTGCTGTGGCACTGTTTATGAACAGATCTGCATATAGTTTGAAGCAGATATGATATGAGACCTTCCTTCTTCCTAAACCGCGATCCTCTCGTGGGCCAATCTGCATGCTACTTCCTTTCGCATCTTATCTTCACTTTGGGGCGTGGGCGGGCCTTCCGTCATGGATCGCGGGCATTGCTTTGTTATTGACCAGGAACGTTTTGAGGCCTCTGTAAAACATGGGGAAGCGAAACAACTATTGCTTGAGAAAGAAGACAACCCATGGTAGAGCAGAAGTGAAGCATCGGGTAGAGTTCTGGTTAAGAAGAAACAGAGCGAGACGGTTCCCTGAACCAGTCTTAGATATGGGGGCCTCTGGACATCTTTGTAGCAGAAGCTCTACGTGCTACCAGAAGGAGGAGCTCAACGGCAAAAGTGGTGCTAGTGTTGAAGGCGGAGACAACAACTCGTTACGTTGAAAAGTGTAGGCCTCTGGCGGGCCTCAAAAGCTTAAGGGACCAACAGCCAATTGGGCCAAATTTACGGATTAGCCACAAACAATTTAATTTCCAAAAGGTCTGGCTTTTTTTTTTAAACCAACAAAAAAAATTAAAGCAAAAGCGATTAATTTTGGCCTTCAAGTTCATATATTTGTTTAATATTTTCAGAAACACTGGTGAACGCTAAGACATTTGGATCTTCAAGTCCGAGTGGGGGTCCGAGTTGGAGTCCGAGTGAGAGTCCGAGTCCCTTACCAACACCGATTCAAGGTTCGAGTTCGAGATGCAGGCATGAAGAACCTTTCGAAGATGGTGACTGTACCAACTCGGATTGTGTGATGTTCTGTGAATTAAGCGAGATGGGGAGTGGTGAAGATAAGTGCACCGATGATGGTTATACGTGTTGTTGTATGTAATTAAATTATCGCCCATAATATGTTTCTAAATAATCATGTGTCAATCATCCTATTTGTTGAGGCCAGCTAGCTATACTCTCTATTTTGATCAATTGTCTGTCTTTATTGATTCAAATTATTTGCTTTGCGTCCAGGTTCATCTTTTTCTTCTAATCTGGGCAAAGCAACGACGTCTGGCGATTTTGTTATTGGGTTCCTCTATCCTGGGAACATTTTTCCTATCTAGTGTGGGTGCTAGAGGCTCGGTATTGAAGAGGGTTGGTTACAAGGGTCTCCTAAGGTCTCTGGCTCTCTGCATATTCTCTTCTACTTGTTTTCGAAGGCTTGCTTGATTCAGTGGCCATGTAACATCCCAATGGACGAATTCAGGCTTCTTCTCTTCATAGGACTTATCATCACTTCAAAGCAGATCCAGCAATGGCAAATTTTCCTAGTGGTTTTCTGCCTAGAGCGAGCCAGGTCTTCAATTTCAACAATAGCTTTAGGTTACTTTGGTCCTTTAACTTTGTAACTCAGTTATGTGCTATCACGTGACATATATTCCACCAATTTTAGAATATTGTCAGCGTCTAATTACACAAATATTAAACATCAGGGACAAACTTACTAAAAGACATGACCTTAAGGACTTAAAGTATGATTAAGTGAAATTGAATTGCAGTCAACAGTGCACGAACATAAATGAGTCAGGTGAGAGGTCTAATCCCGAGTTCTGTTCTTCTGGTGACAATCGGTGATAATGGCAGTATAAGAAGAGTCTGACAAAAATAAATGAAAGAGAAAAAAGGGAATTGAGCCTAAAGGAATGGTGGTTTGAGAAAAAAGAGATGGTGAAAAGGAGCCCAATAGGAGAAAAGTCAAATATTAGGGTAAAAAAGAGAAAAAGAAATAAATTTTAAAGACTAGTTCAAAATTTTCCTTTTACTTAGGGATCATTTTGATGCAGTTCATAATTTAGGGTCAACTATCCAAGTCACAATAAGGCTGTATAAATTTTCGCTTCATTGATGGGTATGAGAGCGGGGTTCAATTCAAGTAACGAAGGTAGTAATTAATAAAAGGTTCTAGATTTATCCATGTGTGCTTTTTCTTTTGCTTTTCGTGGATAAGAGGTTCAATTCTCTTACATATGGACTCGCGAAAATGCAGTCCGAAGTTTAGCCCAATAAGCATTTTGGATTTCCATTCCAGGGCCTTTGATTATGTACTTTTTGGATTCCTAAAAATTAGATTTTCAGACAGAACCGGCCCAGCCCATTAGGTCAGATCGGTTTAACCGCGACCTAGACGATACAATGGGCAGAGTGACACTTTTAAAATTGGTCAGGCCGAAATCTAGTCAAACCTAAAAGATATAATTGATTTATTGACTTGTTTAGCTCGGTACATTCAGGTAAAATTAGATTTATGTAGGCTTGTCACTTTTTTTTTCACCATAGGGGCTTTGCAACTCTATTACCTTAATTTTATTAGGTTGATGATTTACTAGTCCGTTCAAAATTATAAAGTTAAAAAAGGAACAAAAAGATCATGAGTATGAACCAGTTCAGTTCCCATTAATGGAATTAATTGGTAGATGGATAAAGGCTCGTAAAAAGAGAGCATGTTGGAGGGTAAAAAAATAGGGGAGGGATTTGGGAGAAATTGCGAGATTGTGCCACTACGTAGATGGCAAGTAAAAAATACTTCTCTCCAGTATATCACTTTCTTCCATGCAAGCCACAACCCATTAAACCGCTGATTACCATTAATTGACTTCTTCATAGGGCTTGTCTGTATGCCGCTTTGG
Organism: Aquilaria sinensis; assembly: GCA_005392925.1. Classification (NCBI taxonomy): domain Eukaryota; kingdom Viridiplantae; phylum Streptophyta; class Magnoliopsida; order Malvales; family Thymelaeaceae; genus Aquilaria; species Aquilaria sinensis. The sequence continues at coordinate 112,966 of SMDT01003063.1, forward strand.
TCCGCCAATGGTCGGGCAACAAAACTCCTGAAATCAAGAGGGAACATAGGCAAATCGGACAAGTAGCAGGCTATATAAGCGACAAAGAACGAGGAGAATAAAATGAGGAGGCCGGATGCTGATGATACCTGAGTGAACGATGGCTGCAACCCATGAAGGGGATTGGAAATTCATGCTGGGAGGTTCGAGTTGGATGTGTTTAGCTGGCCCGGGTTCCGCAAAGGAGCTATAAGTAGGAGTAAGTAAAATTTCAGTTATATAAGAAAAAAAAAATAAAAAAAGTTTCAGTTTTCGGTGATCATATAATTTCGGTTACCATATTCAATTGAAATTCAGTTAACTGAAAATGATCGAATTTTTACTCTACTAATATTTATATTTGAGATTTGGAAAGGATTGCGTATGTGATAGATGTTTGTTATGTATATGAATGTGATGTTTCGATTTGGAATGGATTATAGATGTTTGCTATATGATTAGAATGTGTCTTTAGATTGAAATATGTGATGAATGTTTAATGTTTGGAATTCATATGCATAAAATTTGGTTATTTTAGTTGGAAACCGAATAACTAAATTTTTTTTTTGTTATTTCAATTTTTGATTATTTCAATCTTCTTATATAATTCGGTCTATTCAGTTATTAGTATATAAAACTGAACAATTTTGGTTAAAACTGAAAAAACCAATTGAGCACCCCTATCTATAAGGCTCCGGGGAATTGTTGACTTGGTAAAAAAAAAAAAATACAATGGCATGAACTCATAAATTTGTTCAACCCAAGCCCTATTCATGTATCCCATTTTTTACCAAGAGTTTACTGAGAGGATAATTTGGACCAATTAATTAGTCTAATCTCAACCGAACTACATCATATGACTATATTGATCCTTTTGTTCATGCATATTTTTGGAATATTGAAGATTTTAACTTTGAAATCTGAATAATTGATTATTTGCACATTGAAATTAAGTGCTACTTTCTCTATCTCAAAACTTTTGCTCAATTTGTTTTTTTTCAATTAATCTAGGATTTTTTATTTTTAACAGTTTAATATATAAATAAAAAATCTTTATATACGAATGATAAATCAAGACATGTAGTTTCTAAATATATATATATTTAATTTTTTTTCTAACAAACAATAAAATGAATAAATTCAAATCAAAATATAAAAAAAATTAATTGGAACAAAAGCTTTGGGATGGAAGGAGTATTTAATTATGAAGTATGAAAAAGAAAACTATTATTATATGTTTTATGTATGAAAAAATATGGAAGCAGGCTATATTATGGATAACAGCATCACGACATGCTTGATGGAATTAAGGATACTTGTGTATGAAAATTGATATGTGTTATGATTGACCCATCTGGCTCAACCATTTGACCTGCCACTCGGCCGCCACTTTGGGTTGCTATTCGGCCTGAGTCTGGTAATATTGACGTTGAGTCTCCAAACATCATGTGAATTTTGAACTTTAATTTTGAAATAAGCTAGATATATTTTGTCCAATAAAATTTTGATGCCTACGTATACTTTTTCAGATAAATATAATCACACTTTCATACTGAATATACACCAATCACATAGAATTGAATCAGAGATTCACAAACAACAATTATAACCAATCATATTACATCAAAATAAGACTTTTAACCGCTAGTTTAATACAATACTAACTCATTTTCAGACAAATTAAAATAAAAAAAAAATCAAACTTTTCTAGATAAAAAAAACTTGTAAGACCGTTTGTTAGTTTCATACAATCAAAATACAATTTCAAACTAATCATACACTGATCACATTCAATTATAGAGTCAAACACCCTAAATAATTTGGCAATGCCTGTTAAGCGGTAAAATCTAAATTTTATCTCATAATTTTAAGAGTCGTCCTAATGTGGTCACTTAATTCAAAATGTAACTATTAAAGTCCCTCAACTTAACTTGCGTGTCCTATTTTGGTATCTACCGTCAGTTCAGGCATTAGTTTGGACAAAAATTGCTTATGTGGTGCCCCAACTGTCATGTGGTATTATCTTTTATGACAATAAATAAGTGACAAAATTGGAAGAATAATAAATCTCAAGGTAAAATTGATACAGACAAATAATTTTCAAGACCTAATAGGTTGATTAATCTAAATTTTATCCTTTTCTCACATCTTCACTGTCCGCCGCTTGCCATGCCCACTTGCCCACACTAATAACCATCTCGCTGCCCCCCACTCCCACTGCCACTGATGTCCTCCTCCACGCCGGCCCTTGCCCTCTCTTCTCCTCGTCCCATTTTCTCCTTCCCTGTCCTCGACTTCTTGCCTTCCCCTTCGTATCTCTTCAATTTCTCCCTTCCCCCCTTTATTCCTCTCCTCGTCCTGATTTCTCCTTCCCTGTCCTTGATTTCCCCTCTTCTCCATCCCAATTTCTCCCTTCCGATTTTGCCTTCCTTCAATTTCGCCCATTCTCTTGATCCTCTGATTTCACGCCCTTCCTTCAATTTCACTAGTTGTCTTAGTTCTCCGATTTCGCCTCCTTAACCTTTTCCTTGCCCAGAAAATTTGGACGCTGCTGCTACCTGCAAACCGGGGAAGGTTTTGGGAAGGAGAAGAAGATTGGTTTAATGTTCTTTTTATGTCCTTAGGATTATATGTCGGGGAAGATTTTGGGAATAAGAAGAAGATTGGGTTAATGTTCCCTTTATGTCCTTATGATTATATGTCTGTGTCAATTATATCTTGAGATTTATTATTTTTTCAGTTTTGTCACTTATTGTCATAAAAGAGGATACCATATAGGTAATTTTTGTCCGAAATAATGTCCAAACTGATGGTAGGGAGCAAAATAGAACATATGAGTTGAGTTAGAGGACTTTAATAATTATGTTTTTTTTAGTTATGGAACTAAATTTGGATTTTACCCCGTTAGGGTGTTATCACCCGTTAACTGGTGTGTATGCATAAGAGCTTGGTCTACTGACTGCGGTCCCACATCTCTTTCCTTTCCCCTACTCTGGCCTAGCTTCCTTATTGACGCTCGTAATTTCCTTCTCTGTTTTGTTCTTTAACTCGCGATTGTATATTCTATCTGTGTTCATCTATTTTTACCACTGTAGAACAGTAGCTTCCTTCCACCATCCTCCTCTGGTCTCAGTAAAAAAAATCTAGAGAATTACCACCCACTCGAGACTCATCGGCACCAGCTCTATAGTACATCATCCCACAACCACCAGCTTCGCCGTTGGATTGTAAAGAAGAGAGCAGCTGAAGCAGCAGAGGAGGCGGCGATGAAGATTGTAGAGGAGTAAACGGCTGCGAGGAGGTGATGGACGAAAGAGAACTGGGCAAGTAGCATGATTGGTAAATAAGCCGAAAAAGCGAGTGCTCCGCGTGGTCCGAGAGTAATTTAGCCGAGCCTTCTACATATATCTAAAAGACTAAAACTACTTGTGCATGTTGGTTACTTTATTTGTACCACAGTGATGGTTTTAAAAAAACATTTACCATGGGGTCACAATGTAATTGAGTCTTAGTGTAAAATAGTATTACCAAAGTAAAATCATATTTACCTGGTTAATTAATTTTAGGATTTCTTTTTAAATATGTGCCAAGTTAACTTTAATCTCAATCAAATCTGAATTCATTTATGGATATAATAACTTTAATTTTTTACTTAATCTGTGGGATCTTTTACTAAATTTCAATGATTCTTTAAAAAAATTAATATTTATAAAAAACAAAAGAGTTTACTAAGGTCCTTTGAACCCGCTACTTTGTGAATAGATCCATCTATGTATAAGGATTATTTTTATTACACAGAAACATTTACAAGGAATATGTTTGTGCAAGTTATGAGTTGGTTTGCTTGTTAATTTCCCGAAACATAGAGAGCATCTAACTGTATTTGTCTAGTGGAAACTTGTCTTTACAATACAAGTGCGGAGAGGGGATACTCGAATCCGGGTAGGCTAGCTTCCTCTACGCCAGCTGAGCTAGGTGCCTCAAACATTTATAAAGATTTGTTTGTATCAACTGTCTTACTTAAAGACTGAACTCATATTTACTGGGATAGAGATATGTACAAATGACGAGTTGAATATGTGCAAATCATATCAAATATGTGTATAAATAAGATCATAAAAATACCTACTAACATATAAATTGCTCATATGAATTAAATTAAAATGAGACATATAATCAAAATGAAAATTAAATTTGAATGAATGGAGAAAAAATAAAAATAACTTAGAATACATTTGTCACATAACAAACATGCATATCACAATTGTGTTGCTACTAATCATTTTTTTTCCATTTTTGGACAAGAATTAATTTTGATTCCTTTAAGAAAATATAATATATATAAATAAAATTAGTCAACAAAATATCCGCTCACATCATATAACTATCATTTAGAAAAACATAAGTGATAAATGCTTATGTTTTGGAACTTGAGTCTATATATACACACATGAGGGGTTTTCAATACTTACCCCATGTGAAATATGAAGATGTTACACATGTGAAAAATCATGTGCATAAGTTATCAAATAATGTATCTATGAAAATATTTGAAGGATTATATATATATATATATATATATATATAAAATTTAATTTTTACATACATGATTTGTACATACTACTCATGTTCTTTTTGTACATTGTATTTCCACATATTTATTATTTAACTTGTACATATCTCTGTTAGGTGGGAAAACCATTTGAGCGAGCACTTTTTCTTTTGTCATTTTTCTTGTTGCATAGGGGAGGGGTAATTTAGGATTTTTCCCGTAGGGCTCCATTGAACCTAAGGTGCATATCTTAACATACTCCATATGTACAATAAAATCAGTAAGTGTTGATATAGTGTTTGAGTAATTGAATTTATACATACAATTGAATATTTCTGTAATAGTTTTTACAATCTCATTTGTAAATATGTCTTGTACAATATATACATATTTTTCATATTCTTTAAACATTAGATTTATACATATCTATCATTAGAAGTGTACACATATTTGACTTCGACAGGAAGTGCTTTTGAGTGCTTTCACATTTTTTTTGGTCAATTTTTGATCCAATAAGGTAAAGAGTAATTTAGGAATTTCTTTGGGATAAGGTACAAATTCTACAAACTCATGCATAAACATTGAAAATTGTCACATTTTGGGAAGAAAATGGTTTAAAAATGGGGGCCGAGTATATGAATTACATGTGTAAGAATTTAGCCCTCGAACTATCCATACATGATGATCGGTTACATTTGGCTTTTTGGAAATACCAAAATTCCGTCGGCCAGTAACGCCAATTACCAGAATTTTATTTCTGTAAAAGACAGGACGTACGATGATCTCATTGTTTATTTTACGATGGCATTGTTGGCACAATTCTTTTTCACGATGATCATGGCCGGTAAACCTCTCTACATAAACTACTGTTCCTTTCCAATTGATTGCTAAAAAGCCGCTGGTAATTAAACAGTTGAAAAAATCCTGAGCTTTTAGGAGTGGAAAACAGCTCAAGACTCCAGCTCTTCCTCCACCGCTACCTCTTTCAATCCATTCCTCCCTTGCAATCGGTTGCTATAACTCCAACAAGAAGACGGCTCCGTCCAAGAAGAAAATAAAACTAAGAAGCAAACTTCATCCTTAGCAAGCTCTACTTATTCACATATGGCGGCATCATTGTTGATGTGCATGAAGTTGTTCGTGGTTGTTCTCCTTCTTCTTGGGATTTGGTCTCAAGGTTAGTTCTATCTTCTTCTTCTTCTTCTTCTTCTTCTTCTTGTTTCTTTCTTTTTTTTTTTTTTTTTTATGAAAGGCATACATTCACCACAAGGAAAAAGGCCATTTTCCGATGGAATTTTCCCACGGCTCGACAAATTGTCTGCCGGGTAAATATTTGCCATAAAAAACAATTCTGACAATCACCAGTCGAAACTTTTGACTGCGTTTGGGACAATGGCCGTTGAAAAGATCCGACGATGCTGGCCAGAATGGTAGTTTACTAATGTCCCGATAGCTGGGAAAAGTGGCCAGCTGGCTTTCAATGGCCAGATGCCGGAAAAGTGGCCAGCCGACTTCCAATGGCAAGACACTGGAAAGGTGGCCGGCCATCTTCCGACATCAAGTCGCCGGAAAGGTGGCAGGCGATTTCCCATGGGAACTTAAAAAAAAAAAAAATTAATTAAAGGAAATGATTTTGGCTCAATTTTAGTTCTCCACTATTATAATTGCAAAACTTATTTCTTCCGCATCTATTTCCAGAAATTAATTGAGCATCAACAGAAGGCCACACCAGTAGCGAATGCTCATTGTATTCTATTTCCAACAACTGAAGTACCCTAGCAATTGACAACAAAGTTCCCAAAGAACAAAAATTAGACTAACCATTTGCATCTAGCGGCCGAAACATAAGAATAAAATTGACACAAATTCCACAATTCGAGGGGTAGAGAAGCAGACTTTAGCTGCAAACCCAGAGCACTAACCCATCAATTACCCTTGAAGGGAAAAGTAATATAACTTAAAATAATTGTTTCAATGCAAATGCTCTAATCCCCATATTAGTGAAACCTTACAGTTCAAAGAGACTATCGGCAGAAATTAGAAACTTCCCCGAAAGCTTAAAAGTTAAATACTTGTTTAAGGCAAGAAGGGAAGGTGATCCCTACGGAGTCTCGAGAAGCTCCGACGAGCTCTCTCATGATATCTCTACATCTTTTGCAAACACAACGCAAGTGACGATGTTCTGGCGCCGAGGTTGAGGAAGAAACCTTAGCCTCCGACTACGACTCACACGATTTGACTCGTCGCCGTCGTAACCAGCGCCGTTTTGGCTCATTCCCTCTGGGGTCTCGAGAAACCTTCGGACTCTCTCCATGCCGCGCCAACAAAAAACTCCAAAGGAACCGGCCCAAAATATAATCAAGGAACCCTGAAAAAAAAAATCCGTTTAAAGATTCAGAGTTCAAACCCCGATCTATAAAAAATGGACGTGATTTTGAAAAAACTTTTTCAGGAAAAAAAATAAAGAAAAGAATGAGAGGAGTAAAATCATGCAAACAAATTAAATTTCTAGAAAAATAAATTTTGATGCCAAAACTTTTATGCTTGATGTATGAAAAACAGTTAGTTTTTTTGGAAAAATGACTGTAGAGAAAGTAAGAAGACTGCAACAAATGATGTAATAAGATTTAAAATCTCAAAAAAACAAAAAAAATGATGCGGCCGCGGCATCGAGGCAGTTACAATTCGAAGAAGCAACCCAGTGTCGGAATAGAAGTGTGGAAATGGGATAAAAAATTAGAGTTATAAATTCCTTAAGGTTCTTTCAAATACACTAAGAGCATCAACCTTCACAAAGCATTATTTTCATAGGAATAATTTCCCGACGGCTCACAGTGCACGATCGGAGGTCTTCGGCGGGGTGATGTCAGAACTTTACCAGGCGCAAGCCGTCGGAAGGTTAGGTCTTCTCATGGGTTGCCATCCATACTTTCCCAGTGGCTCACTGCCGAAACGGCGACCGGATGTGTTCGGCGTGGTACGCCCTCGGAATGTCATGGACAGCAAGCCGTCGGCAAATTATTCATCATAGGGCAAGAAGCTGGAGAAAATCGGCTAGCTTATGATATCTACAATATAGCATATTTGAATCTCCACAGTTTGTTTCGTAGCTCTATTCTCTAGGTTTATTAGAAATTTACGTTCCCATTTGCATATTTTCATAGTTCTTTTGGGCCAGCACAGTTTTAAGCCCTTAATTACCATAATAGAATCCCGAAACAGTTTTAACAGATATATATATATATATATATATATATATATATATATATTCCAGAAACATTGGTGACGGCGAAGACATTTGGATCACTGAGTTCGAGTCCTAGCCGGACTCCGTCGCCGGCTCCGATTCCTGATCAACATAGGGGTCCGAGTGGTAGATGTGCCTGGGAGGAACCTTTCGGTCCCCGTGATGGAGATACTTTTTGTACGGAATTCGAATGTCGGGGGTATTGTGTGGCGGTCAAGGAGGATATGGACATTAAGGTCGACCCAGAAAAGTCCTACTGCATTGAAGATGAAAATGGTGATGTGTGTTGTTGTATTCAGTAATTGAGGTGGTGTTTAATTGTGAAAATGCATTTTTTTTAAAAATTTTTTTTTGATAAAAGTTTAGGTGTATCATTCAGTTTAGGGATATGGAAAATCTCATTTTTAAACCTTTAAAAACTCTTTTATTAAAATGAAAAAATATTTAAATCAATGTTTTTTGTTTTATAGCATCAATTTTTCAAAGTCTAAATTACAAGGCTTTCCTTATATATCCTTCAACACTCAAACTTTTATCAAAAAAATTTAAAAAAATAGAAAAAATTTTCACACCTAAACACTACCTAAATTTCTAAATTACTGTGAGTTCTCCCATTTGTCGAGGTCTGCTATACCCTCTTTATATTTTGGTCATTTGTGTGACTTTCTTGTTTTAAATGGCCAAAAAAAATTATTAAAATGGCCTCTCGAGGTCATGTAAAATAAGGCGGGATTGAACAATAAACACACATGTATCTTAGTGTGAGTGTGTATTGTTGCTGTATAAGTACGTATTAATTGATCACATAAGGTGCTTTTGCCCTGGGCTAGCTTTGACGAATAAAAGTTTACGATGTAAGATCAAAAAATTGTGTTTTCTAGAACTTTTTGGGTCTATGTTTTGAAACGAGTATGGGCACATATGCAAACTTTGAGGGGTGATCCTAACAAAAGACAATGCTAAGGAGCACATAATTGGAATAGGGAAAAATTAAAACAAAATAGGTATTGTGATGTGATTTTTGTTAATTTATTAAAATTTGTATAAAATTCTGGATAGTAAGAATTTAGTGGTTGTAGAAAATAGTAAAAGATCTTGCCTTCTTAACAACCGACTGATAGTTTTTGTCTGTTTCAAATCAAATGGCCGTCCATGGGGAGAGGGACTAGGCAGAGAGAAGCGAAGGCCGCATTAATGAAAAGGGATATATTTTAATGGTGAGCAGCGCGTAGCTAGAAACCAAGCCTAGGGCGGGACGGACGGATTATTAACATGTATAAAAAATTAAATAATATTATATATAAATTCATGAAAATTAAAAGCTTATAATGATTAAATTCAATTCAAAAATTTATAACACACAATTTAATAACACTTATTCAAAGTCATATACTTAAAACTATTGAAATCAAAATCAAACATCAAATACAACCTTTTGAAAACAAAGAGAAACTTTTTACTTCTCTAACAATTATTCAAACATAAGAAAAAATGTGCACGTTAAAATGCTATAGATTTTCGATTATTCTAAAAGTTAGTTAATATGATCTATATAATAAAAATATAACAGTTGGTTAATATATATATATATATATATATATATATATATATATATATATATTTGTATTATTTTCATTCAATGTAAAAATAATGAAGAATGTAATGGGTTTAAGAAGATTGTCCCTCATTATTTGTAAAGTATTTCCTATAAATTCAATATTAATAATAATCATTAAGTAGGCTAAGAATCAGGTATGTTCTATAAATTCAATATTAATAAGAAGATTTTCCTTATTATTTGAACTAATTGAAAAGTCGAATAAGATGTTAGAAAGTAAATATTAATATTAATCACAAACATAAACTTAATTTATAAAAATGAAAATATGTTATAGATTTTTTAAAAATATTAGTAAATTTATATATATAGATATTATTCAGAAGTAAAAAATTTATTAGAAACATATTATATATTTATGAAAAATTGGATTGGAGGTGATATGATACCTTATGGTTGATTTGCATGATTTGAAAACCTTATTGGGTAATTAAAGCATTTGACTCCACTAGTATAACATGTGGAGTTGCTATCAGGGGCAAAATATAGGTTTTAAAAAATAAAGGGGTGCAAGTGTTGGTTAGGTCAAATCTTGGAGGAGTGTAAGTTTCTCTTTGGTTTTTACAAAAGAGGTAAAATATACACATGCCCATTATTAACTTTAAAGTTTACAAATAAGCATCCAATTTTAATTAACTAACCTTAATAAAAAATTTTAAAAATTTTAGGGATGGTGACGGCCCTTCCCCGCCCATTAAAAGCTATGTGCTTGATGGTGAGGTGTTTGATTCGAAAAGAGGACTGGGTAGAGAGAGACATTTTTTATGATAGAACTTTGAGGTGTTAATGATGAAGAAGGATTATGGAAGTTAAAACATGTTATCTCAACCACAAGAATGAACTCACGATTCAATGACTACTGAAACCATTCTTGAAGTTTTGCAGGGCCATTATCCTACGTAATTAGCAAGAATTGTGAATAATATAGTTAATGAGATGAAATGAAATAAAAAATTCAGGTCCTAATGTATTGGCAAAGGGTAATGAAATGAAGAGTTTTGAGAAAAAAAAAAAGAACCAGTTGTTCGAGGGAATAGAGAGTTGCAGTTGAGGAACCAAAAAATTTGATAGTTATTACATCAACCTTGGTGAATAAAATTGTAACTGTAGAGTCAAACACTCGCATAGTTGTCTTAAAGCTACAATGAAATTAAAAGGAATTGTATTCATCTTGTTCCACATAAGAAAATGTAAATCTAAAAGCATTATCAATGTAGTTGAAGGATTGGAAAACAGATACCATAAAGATGGTGTTTGGTTCACTATGTTGCAATCACGACAAAAAATAGTTTGACCAATTGTTCAACTATTTTACAGCATTTCTTACAACCAAAATAACAATATCCTCATTCAATGAGAAGTTCAGAGATAGCTGCATGACAAGTATAGTTATTTGACTAAAAGAAAAATTTAGGTGGTGATATTTAAACAACCATAATTATCTATATTCTTGAATTAAAAATATAATAGAAGGTGAATAACTTACAAATAAAGGGCCATAGATAAACAATTTCTTAATTTCATCAATTGTTCTTCAGTGCCCATAAAGTAGCCTTAACTTAGACCGACGTGCAGCTAGAGGAGGACATATTGACATACAACATCAGTTCAACTTAGTGGTCTAACATGATGGAATATGTTTTTCATAACTTTAGCTAATAACAAACAATGTAATTATTTCCCATAATAAGAAAGCAAGGAAAAGTGAGAAAAAGTTTGACCCGTCGTACTATTGGAGGAATTGATTGACTTCATTGATGTTGATATTGACATAAACCTTAGTCCTCGATTTTGAAGCCAAATTATATTTTATTGGAAATTAAGAAAAGAGAAAATTAACTATACGTTGTGTAAGGAATTAATGTGAGCCACTAAGTATAATTTAGTAAATAACATGCCTTGACACATTTTAATGGAAGTGGAGGTGACAAACAGAATTTTGTTTGTCGATTAGTTCATCAATGAGTTTAAATCAAGCCAATTTTCCTAATCTCCTCAAAAAGTTATGTCCATGGTCAAGCCACTGAAACGTAGATATAATATGTCAAAAGAATGATTCTGTAGTTGTAGAGAAAAGTAGGGTACACATAGATTATATACTATTGGTAGTTACCTTAGATCCTGAACCTTTTTAATACATTTTGATATGATCAAGGAAGGCACACTCAAAGAAAGGCAGAATCCATTGAAGGTTTATAGTGGACCTATGACAAGGAAGAATGCTAAGGAGCTCTTAAGTGCACTACAAGCCTTTGTTTCAAGCTTCTTCATGGAGAATGGACATGGAACTTCACAAGGAGCTGCTGGAACTTTCAAGACACCATATGGAGATGATGGACATGCTTGGTACTCAGTTCTAGAGTGCTTAGATAAGTCACAAAGTAAGGACACCAATGACACCACGTAAAGTGCACCATTTGAGCCCCCTTAAGTGTTCTTGTTGCATTTTGTGTCTACAAGCTAGATTTTTTAGCTCTAACTTTTCAAGACCTCTTTTCAACATCTAAGAGGAAGAATCATGCCATTGGAACTCAAATATTCAAGCTTGGAGTTGAAGATACAAGTGAAAATCCTAAAGTGCCAAAAAATGTACTCGAGAAGGCTATTTGAGGGTTTTCAGGTTTAATCTTGTATTTGCACTTTATTTTCATTTGATTCCTATTTAATTACATTGTTTAGGATGTTATTTAGGCTATGGAATTAATTCAGGTCACTTAGGACAAGTGGCATATGCGGCATACACTAAACAAGGTTAGAAGGGTTTAGGAGTCCTAGTTTGACTAGGTTTTCTTGAGTCCTTTGTAACTAGGTTTCCTAGGTAACTTGGGATGTGAATTTTTGCTATGTTTTTAACCTAGTTTAGGCCTATATAAAGGCACATATTCTGGATGTAAACACACAAATTTTTGTCAAAATAATATTGCTACTTTGGAGAAGTTTCTCTTTGGTTCTTGGCGAACTACCTTGGTGCACAAGTGTGCTTGTGTTCTTGGAGTTCTATACTTCTTGTTTCTAATCATAGGTTGATTAGGGGTGGGGGTTTCAAATATATTATTTTTTATGTCTTGTGGAGCTTGAATAACATTTTGGACGCGTTTCATGGTCTTTATACCATTGGGGTTCGCATCACGTTTCGTTGTGGATAACCCATTAGATCAAATGATCTTGGACACATTAGTAATCTGGATGAGCTTCCCAAAAATATCTGTAATGATAAAAAGAGTAGGTTAAAGTGTAAATTTATAATAAAAGTTTAGCTGTAAAATGTTTATTGTTAAAAGTCATATCATATAGTTGAATATATTTGCAGGGCGCCGGAGATGAATCTAATTAAAAAGAACAATCTCAAACTTCCACCGTGCAATGTTTAGTAGACCGGTGTAACTTTTGTACTCATCATGAAATGAATTATGTGGTCATTGGTCATTATTCTGTTAGCCTTGAATATGCTGACATTTGAAATTATATACACATTCCTTTCCTATAGGATAAATGTAAATCTCAAAGCCATAGAGTTCAAAGCCATTGCATAAATGTGATCATTCTAACAATAGACATGCAATGAATACAAAAATAGGATTAATAAGGAAATTATAAGGTAGAAGAAGGTTGTCTGATACAAAGAGTAGTATAAAGAATACAGTTTCATCAAACAGTGTCATTGATATACTGAATCGGTCATTGTTCTTAATGTTGATGGCATCCTATACTCTGGTTATTCGTACCCTGGTAGTCCATCTATAAGTAAGTCGATTTAATTGATTCAGATATGTTATGTATGGTCTCATGTTCACCAAAATGAAGTTATATGTTACTTTGCATAAACTTGTTGCATCAAATGTACTGAGAATAACATTATACATGCAATAACAGTTGAATGATTGGTTAAGATCGGTAAAGGCATAAAAACTCTTTATGATATACTATGTTGCTTTTCAATGTTTAGTTAGGCTCATTTGTATCAATAAGGGCACAAAAACTGACAGGACTAGTGACCTAATAGGCAGTTACATATAGTCTAACATGGTTAAAAGTTTTTCACTAATTTTTTTTATAGTCATGGCAAATTAGACCTTTAATAGAAATTGCCTCTAATAAAATAAGAAAGACAAGTCACTATTTGAAGGGACCATTTTACTCGTGGAATAAAATAACAATGTACAAAGTTCAAACTTGTATAATTTTTGTCTTAGTGACCTTATGCGCCAACCTCTTGATAACCATGCATGTGTCATTGCACAGACCAAGAGATTGGTTCCAATTTTTCATCAGCACAACAACAATGCCAACATTTAGTCACAGTTCATGTTTGGTAAAACTAGAGAACTTAAAGGTATTAATGTACTTCATTAGATACAATGATGCATGTGCTTCAAACTTATCTGAGACGGGTAAAACTTTATCGACACTTAAAAATGTTTCCACATCACTAGGGAGCATGCATAAGCAAAATTTTTCTCTGGTGCATAGAGCATAATCTTCCCATATTACATCCCCTGCGGTGACAAGTCCACATTTTTGTTTGCCTATTAAAGACAAAATACTCAAGAAACTGAAGATATATCTAGGTAGTTGCCAGCTCGTCATAACAATTATAATGCATCTAAGCCTCAAACTTGGTCATATTTTCCTTCTATGCATACATAACATCATGAAGGTCTTCACCTTCTTCATACATCACATTTTGCTTATTAGGTAATTAGAAAGACAATCTCTCCATAGAAGGATGATGCTTATGGATGAAAAATCTAAAAACATGCCATATTGCCATAAACGTTGAAACAAACCTATAATCTATATACTCCTTGATCTCATCATGTTCATTTCCACCTCACTTATTGCTATTATCTTGATCGGTATAACCACTTTTCATAATTATAATTGACATGTCAACACCCTTACATACATATTTACATTAATACTTCATAAACATGCCCATGTTTGGGAGCTTCACAATAATATGACAATCATTCTTGACACGCAAGTTATGGTTATGTGGGATGAATAAATGATTATATAATTGTATCCCACTAATGACTGTAAAATAATTGTCATGCCTCCTACGATAAAGGGGGAAATCATCTTTGTTAATAGTGGTCTCATTCTAGAAAGAATGCGAGTAATGTTTTGAATAACCATGCATGGGCATCATAGGTTGGTAGCTCTACATGAACCTTGAAGCATTTGGGTAACAACCACCTTATATCCCATGAGATTTTTATCTTTGTCAAGGACTTCCACGGTGATGAAACAATCAATTTTAGCAAAATTGTTGATCTTGTCATTAGGATGAAGGAAAATAACAATATGAGCATGGGGTGAATCTCGCTTCTAAAATTCAACTATGTAAATATCTTCAATAATGCAACCAAAGTGCTAATTTTGATTATATCTTGTCTAAAATGGTATAGCTTCACCACGAATACAAAATCTACGATTTCAGGTCTATCTTCAGGGGTTGGCCAGGGATTAATTGAAGGAGGTGATAAATTTTTGGCCATTTTGGATTACAGGTATATGTAATAAATAAATCAAGGTACCCTATAGCCAGACATAAAAGCCATTGAGTCCTAATAATCTTGTATCATATACCTTAGACCCCTAATAAAGAAGATGATAAAATGGTTCTCTTACTATACAAGTAAGCATATGTGTCACCCTACTCACTGCATCTTGTTGCCCACATAAGATCTTAGGACGCAAATTGTTTTGGTTTCTTTTAAGCCAATGAAATCAAGATCCTAGAGTTACACAATAAGCATCAACAGTATATTCATGGAATAATCTACCCCCAAATGGATAAAAGAATAAAAATTATGTCGTTGCTGTGTTTGAAATGTATAAAACTCCCTTAGAGTTATAGTTCCTACATAAGATAGTTGTCAAATCCTCTATAACATAACCTATTTCCTAGTGGTAACTATCTTCTCCATATATAAGAAATAGAGGGAAATGTAGAGTACCACACTTTAGGCAGAAGAAGCTAGTTGTATATGATTCTGAATTCTATGGATAAACCAATATATCTCGATAATTACCATTCTTTGCATCAATGCCATCAAATAGGCCAGCAACTTCATTAACAATTGGTAGATTATAATGTCTATCTCGTCCACTAAAACTTAGAAATCATTTGCACAAAGGAGGCTATGTCATCACACCTATTCGATCTTGTGCCATTCTGAAATATCTGATTAGTTTATTGTGCTCATCAAATATTTGTATTAAACTATTAATAATGATTTGATCATAGTCAGTATAAGTTTCATCATCGAAGCTCGTTATCCCATTATGTGTTTCATGCTTAGTGTCATACATGTATAGCCAAGCAAATCAAGGATGATCTCCCTTATTGGGGTATAAAATCCAATGCGTTGGTAATTCGTTCCATAAGATTTAAGCCTTGGTTGACCCTATCCATCACGTGTACTTGAATCCACATTTGCACCAATTGAAGTGAAGGAGAATCTACAATTAAATTCTCACAGCTATTTCTGAAAATACTTCAATAACTCATCCCCATTGATAAATATAGGAAAAATGACATTTTAACCTTATAACTGAGCTTGATTTATGATTTTTGGTTTACTAACATTATTTTGGTGTTTTGGTATAGGTTAAAGAGAAAATTTCAAATGGTGGCACATTCTTGAAGCTTAAGGCAATGAATAAAGCATGTATTAAAGGGATGTGGTGTTGTTGGATGTTGGTGTAGTAGCACCAAATGTTTAGTGTGATGACATTGAGTAGTAGTAAGAAATTTGTTTTAACAGCCAGCAATGGTGAGACAACACCATACTTTGGTGCAACAACATTGTTCTGAAGCAGAAAATAGGGAAAAATGTATGTATTAAAGGGAAAATGAGACGTGCAATTCAAGAAGAGCTTGAAAAACAAACAAAAATCAAGCAGCACAAGAGGAGAAAAGGAGGAGAAGGTGCTAGCTATAAAAAAAAAAAAAAGAGGTGAAGAAAAATCACTGCAAGGAGGAGAAGTAATTCGTGTGATTTTGCAGCTTTAATTTAGGAGTTCTTCACCCTTTTCCTCTTTTTTTCTTCTTTAGTTATTGAACATGAATTTTGGATTATTTGTTGGTTTATTTCAAAGACGTTTTTAGGCTAGATTTACCAATCTTCTAGAGTGATTGTGAATTTTGAATGATGCTTCGTTGATTGTTTGCTTGAACCCTAGGCTATTTATTAAATTTATTATTTGGTTTGCTCTCATGCTTGATTGTTGAGACTTGGTCATGAGTTGATTTCATGATTTAAATTTATCTTCTGAAGAAGAGTTTTGTGTTCGATAAAAGAGGTAAACTTGGTTAGAATCACTTGAGAAGCAGAAGCCCCAAGTCTCTAAGACATGAATGGACCACATGGAGCTTAAAATCCTCTAATTTTAGGTAAATAAGGAAAAAATTTTCAACATTAGAGAGGTTAAATAAATTCACCTTGGAATAGAGAATTTGTTATCGGGTAATTTCATTTACAATAAATTGGTAAACGATCTAGGTGGATAGTAAACAAACTCGAAGTGGATTCCTAGAGGATTAATTGTTTAGGAGAATTTATATCTCCTAGTTATTTGATTAAGTTTACTAGTAGTTAGTGTTTGTTTCTTCTAAAATTTAATTAATAATTTTTTATAGTTACAAGTAGTTAATTGGGTTGATCATCTATATCTTTTTATTTAGTTTAAGCACTTAATTTTTTTTAGCATCTTTTCTTATAATTGTTAACTAGCTTAGTTTCCTTTAGCACTTGATCCCTGTGGATATGACTTAGTCTTACCTGTGTTATTACTAGTTCGACAACCATATATTTGCGGTCTGAGCAATGCCCATTATAGTCAAACAAATAACAAATGAATTTAGGTGGTAGTGGCAAGTGAGGAATGTACATGTTGCCTTTTTTAGCACCATAAAGAGAATTTAGGATTACTACTGTGATGGGACTTATTGCTTCTTTCATCATATCATATAATCATCCAACAATGGGAACATATATAGTTTGGGGAACCAAGATTTTCATAATGTGAACATATTGTTATTGTTGCAAAAAAAAGCCGATCATGAAATAATTGTATTTTCCATATTGAGTCGTGATATTTTATTGAGACATTATTTTAATAATTGTGTTTGTTATTTGTTTTTGCATAACTTAATGAAATATAATTATAAACCTAGAAAAATAGTATTCTTAAACATCACTAGGCTAATATTATTTGGAATGAGTTTCAATAATACATAAAACTAGCATATGTAAAGACTAATATGAGATATATAGTTAACAAATGGGTACAAGTTGGAGAACTTGTGTACTGTACCGACCTGCCATGAGAAAATTACATGAATCATTATATGAGTGTCATAAGTGATTATCATATTTATCATTATATATGTAATCCTTTGACTTGAGGTCATCAATGTTCTCTACGTGTGAGTTACATATTTTGATTTTTTTTATTACTCTTAACTGAGTGAATGTGAAGATGGTCATTGGGTATGTCATACATCAGACGGAGAGATTTGTATGATCAAGATGAAATTTGTCCCTCCTATGTAACAAGAATGATATCTTCAGGCTCCATTTGATTGAGGGAGACTGAGGAAATGCATGACTGTACTTGGATAAGTTGATATAGGATGTTAATGTTATCAATTTAGGTCGGTTTACTCAGGAATCAAGAAACCAAGTATTGGGCTATACGATAGTGACACATTTCATGTCTTCTGTCCAGTTTTGATATCCTTGGACAAAGGGATGATGACAGATATGAATAATGATTATAGAATTTTAGTCAAATCATCAACCATCTTGTCACTTAGGTAGTAATGATGCACCACTCAATGTTAATGATCATAAATATGATTTATGATCATTGCCAATGTGATAGGAGGCTATAGGGTCACACACTTAGAGCCAATTTGATTATTCGAGTGCATGAGATAAAATTGTTTAGTTTTGGTTTTCTAGTAATTTCGGATTAATTATAGGCCCAATAATTGAGCCATTGTTAAGCCCAAAATTGGGCCTAATTAGATTAAGGTTATGAAGGCTATTTGTCTTGGGAGTTATGTTTTATTATATATATGTTATATAGTGTTAATTTCATGGAGCCTCCCTAGGATGAAATTCAAAAAGGGTTCTAAAAACCTCTAACCACACTCCTCTATTTTCTTTCCTCAAATGACACAAATTAACATTGCGAGCACAAAAAGAACACTCTTGTTAGAGCCTGCAAAAAGCGTGGTGATTTGAAAGGTTCATGTGGATACTGCAGAGAGCTTGAATATGTCAATTGTTCAAGTTCTATGATTCGGCTTAACAGTTGAGTGAAAGATCTCAAACTATTGGTTATGAAAATTTTGAACACCTGATTTACCTCATTTCACTTGGATCCTTAGAGGGTTTTGGTTAATCCCACTCTATTGCTTGGCTTTCGAAACCCTATATATGTTCCCAGGTCATATAATAACACTAGTGGGAGTATAAGGTAGTTTGCATGACCATGGTAAGATGATGAAAGAAAAAGGCATATGTTGATGATCATCTAATTGTAATTGTTAGGGATCAGTAATCGGTTGTCGAGCTTCATCAATAGCTGGGGCATTCACATCATAATAATGTTTGTTAAGAAAAGAAATGTATTTACATGGCAAGAAGGTTAGTGAAGTACAATGGAAATATTTGATATAACATATTACTATACCTCAAATATCCACTAGAAAATCGTTGAATGCTGAAATGGGGGCAAGTTCAAAGTGGAAAGCTAATCTTCTTTGACTCTTTGAATGTCTAGCAGTAGCAGAAGAACATTCACCTACTTCAAAAGTTCAAGGAATAGGCAGTGATGGTGACGAATGAGATATTAAAGAAGCAGTATTACTAACATCTTGGTTAGTGGGTGGCCAAGAATTCATAAACTCATTATTATAGGGGAGTTGGTTTGATATCTCATCAAGAGGAGGTTAAGATGAAGAAATATTATATTTTGAATAAGTCAAAATACTAGAAGGAAGTCGAGTTCAAGATATTAAATTAACTCAAATAGTGCCTAATCAAGAAGTTGAAGAGTGGTCTTCAGTAGCCAATGAGTTACAATTATAGTTAACGATAATTGGAACACAATGGTGAGCTTGTGGCTGAGCATGTTATAGCTGAATGCGATGCGCTCTTCCAGCATAAGAATTCATATCCTTACAATTGTAAAGCAACGAAAGAATATTAATATAAATGTCAAACATAATTCTATATAGTGATTTTAGGAAATGTAAAGAGAGTAGCAAGGAACTGACTCTAGTAAATGAACTGAATAACAAGAAAAATAAATATATAATAAAAAAATTAAAGGAAAAATAACAATAAGTAAGCACAACATCAAAAGGGGAAGAAAAAAAATATATTAAGTAAATAAGAGTACAGAGTAATTTAATTAAATGAGTTAATAGGTTTTGGTACTTCATTATTATGCAGTAGATTATGTAGCACAGAATAGGATGAGTTAATGAATTATTTCATTATGCCTTTTAGTATGCTTTCTCCATACATTTTAATAATATCATGATTTTTAGAATCAACAATAAATATAAGTGATATATAACCATGGTTAAAATTACAAACAAATTCTTGATTAGCATAATTCACAATGGGGAAAATATTCACATGAGACCACAAAATGGAAAACCCTAATGACCTAAACCTTAACCCTAAAATCTTATAAACTATATGGAAAGCTCTATTTATATTACGAAGCATTACAAGTAGAGACATATACTCATCATCTACAATGCATTCTTCGCACAGCCTTGGATCATCAATCTCATGGTAAGCCCCGATCTATCTATTGATGGGATATGCTCATATTTATACATGTTTTCTAGATGTTTTTTTCTTGATAATTGACTATCTTTTGATGTGTTTTAACTAGAAAGTGGTGCTAAATTGAGTTATATTTTATTTTCAGGTATTATTTCAACTCTTTTATGGTTAGGAATGATTTTGCATGAGTTTTGGAGTGGAATTGCAAATTTTTGCAGAAAATGGAGTAAACACGGCTTGAAACATGCCCGTGTCAACTACAAGCACGCCCGTGTTACCCTATTACATGCCCGTGTTCACTGTCACGCCCATGATTCAGATTGTGTCATTAAATGTTCTTGATTTTTATGTTCTAGAGCTGAGACAGTGCCTTGAACATAGCCTTGTAACAAAACCATGTTTGCATGTTGTTTTCTTGAGTTATTTTTGTTGAATCAAAAGAGAATAATGGAGAGGTGCCCAAAAGTGGCCAAAGGCTACCAAAGGTCTGCAAAGGACAAAAAAAAGGTGAAAATACACAAAAAGAGAGTTTATTGTTCATAGTAGAAGGCTACTAGAGGCAGTTCAGATAATCAAGACCGATTAATTCACACCAGAGGAAGGATTTCTTGGAGGAAAATAATTTTAGAGATAGAGTCTTCTATTCTTGTCTTTTTATTATTTTTGTTGTGTTTTTTTATCTGCATGATAAGCTAATTTCTTTACCCATGCTTAGACCAGATGAGCCGTAGGATGATATTGTTGTAATGATTACTTTTGGTTTAATATATTTATGGTTTTCTTATGATCTATCTAATGTTCTTTGATGCGTTGATTAATAGTAGCTATCCTATTAATTCAATGTTGGATGATGAGTATATTCAGGTAGTATCTGGTATGTTTGTTATGGATCATTGTTGGGTAAAAGGGATATTGTCGTATTTGGGAGTGCTAGGCTAGTATAATATCTTTATACTAGGGTGAAACCTAATAGTTAAGTCATGGAACCAATAATGCCTTTTTAGGAAGCACTATAGGACTAAACACTTTGTCGGTGACTTAACAATAGGGATTAGCAATCGGGAGTAGTAGGGAGCTAATCTATCTGAGATGGTTCTCTACGGTCCAAATTGACTATATGCTTATTAAACTAAAGTAAGAGTAATGTAATGGATTTCTTGGGGGATTCGAATCTAAATATGACGTATCTTGATTATTGATTGTTTGATTGTTTTCCATTACTAGTAGTTAATTGTATTTTTTATTTATTTTTTTTACTATATTAGTTTGTTTAGTTTAATTCTTAGTTAGTTGTTTAAACAAACTTCTTAATTGTCAGTTAGATAATAAAGAGAAAATGAGTACGATAGACAACTTCATTCCATGAGGAAAACAATCCTGATACTTGCCACTGCTATACCTAAATGATAGGTGCGTTTACTTGTGAGTTCACACATTTATAAATATAGAGAGATTTGACACGTCCACATTATAAAGTAAATTATTGTATTGGAAAGAGTTGTGAGCTAAACTGACATGTCATGAAAATGATAGACAATAAAGAGAAAATGAGTACGATAAGTGTTGCTTAATTCTTAGTTAGTTGGTTAAATAAAATTCTTAATTGTTGGTTAGAAAATAAAGAGAAAATGAGTATGATAGACAAATCCATTCCATGGGGAAAACAATCCTGATACTTACCATTGATATACTTGAATGACATGTACGATTACCTATGAGTTCACACATTTATAGGTATAGAAAGATTTGAAACATCCACATTATGAGCTGAATTATTGTATTGGAAAGCGTTGTGAACTAAATTAACATGTCATGAAATGAGGAGGAAGATGGATACAATGTATGCACATTCCACGATGATGATGACAGAGCTGTGGATCAATAGGTTTGTTGAAGATATCACACTTTCGAGTAGGCCATGTCTCAATAACAGTTGCAATCTCAAAATCAGCTTTGTGTTGAAGATTAAGAACACGCTTGCACCAACCCATGCCCTCTTTGTCTTTAAGTGTATTGATGTACTCAATGCTTTACTTCATATGAAAAGGGCCACGGAAACTTTCAAGAATAACAAAGAGGTTCTTGGTGACTGGTCAAAGGCTATATATAGTAAAGATAATCTCTTGTCAAATGCTCCATACTTAAAATAACAAGAGGGTTATGCATGAACATGGAAATAGGATGCCTGGAATCTTTTAACTCTTTGAACCTAGGGGTGGTGCATTTAGGATACCAATCTCACATGACAGACAAAACGTCAAAAGAAGCAAAGATAGATGGAATAGTGAAGGCCAATGCAAAAAAGTTATGGGTAGATGCAAGATTGTCAGACTGTTTTAGGCAGTCAAAAAGGACTTTACATGAAATGAGGGCAATAATCTCAACAGGTAGTCGCAACATGATAAACAATTAAATCTGCAAAGAGAAAGATGGACTACATGGTCAGCGGAGATAATAAAGAAATTTGAATGTAATTTTTTAAAGAGTGAATCATATAAGCAAAAGTAGTGTATTTAATTAATCAGTAAATATAAGAATATAATATTTGGAAACAAAATCCAATTAAGATGAAATATATCCAATATAAAAAATTAAATAAAATATCATTTTCCTATGTTCCTGTTTTCCTACTTATAAAGTTTGTTTAGAATATGATTGTTTTAATATCATAACTTTATGTTATTAATTTTAAGTTCCATTAAACAAATTAGGGAGAATTATTAATTACTAAACCTGGCCCACATAGCAAATTAGTAACCATGTGAAGTAACATATTTAAAAACAAATCGAATGTAAATAAGATTTTTGGAAGGTAAAAAAAAAATAAATTAAAAGTAGGCGATCAATGATAGCTCTTTATTAAAAAAAAATAAAAGCGGGTGAGTTTAAAAATATATGGCTTGTAATGACAGTCGAGGAAAATTTATAAACACTAGAAAGATAGGCCAAAGGAATAAGTAGGAGCACTTATTCCATTTTATTTTGTTTTAACCGAAATTGAATAACTAAATTTATTCAGATTTTAGTTTTATGTATTAATAATTGAATAAATTGAATTATAGAAGAAAACCAAAATAACCGAAATTTTGTTTGATTATTCGGTTTTTTAATTAAAATAACTAAATTCTGTATATACGCATTCTAAACCTTAAACATCCATCATAGATTACAATTTAAATACACATTTCAATCATATAGCAAGCATCTATAATCCATTTCAAATCCTAACATCACGTATATACACATAATAAATATTCATCACATACATAATTCTTTTTAAATCTCAAACATATGCACTAGTAAAATAAAAATTTGGTTATTTGGTTAATCGAATTTCAATTGAAATAGACCAAAAACCAAACCAAATTTCTATATTGATTTTTGTTATAACCAAAAATTGAAAATTTGCTCACCCCTAGGAATAAGATTGGGCCATTAAAAAAATTGGGGTAGGTATTGAAGTTATTCCTCCAAGATAATTTCAACCTAGATAAGTCAATACAAAATATAGTGAAACCCAACCCACAAAGCAAGCTCTAAATAATACTTCCTTCGTCCCGATTTCTTTGATCCATTTGATTTTTTGGGCTAGTTTGACTTGAATTTTTTTATATTATTGTTTGTTAGAAAAAAATTAAAAAAAATATATTTAGAAACTATAGGTTTTGATTTATCATTCACACATAAAAGTTGTTCATTTATATGCTAAAATGTTTAAAATAAAAAATCATAGATTAATTGCTAAAACGTGAATGATGCAAAGAATTTGGAACGGAGGGAGTAGTACATAGGTCTGGCGTGCTTTAACTGTATAGTTTAAATACTTGGGGTGAGAATGAGAGGTTATCTAGAGTTCATGGGGCTATATGAAATGCGGGTGATAGATTAGGGAGGAATGAGTGTAATTTGTTTTTTATAAAAAACGAAATAAAAAGTGTGTTTTTTGGAAAATCCTCATTTTACTATCCCTCTCTCTACACCTTTTCAAATGCTTTGACTTCTCTCTACAAAAGCCTAAACGCTTTCTAGGTCTCAGTGGCGGTACTATGTTCTGGATGAATTTTCCAGCGGCATCTCTGCCAGGGGTATGAATTTTCTGGCCGATCGTCTCCGTGATGATGAAGTTTTCTCCGTGAGTTTTTTCCAAAATTTTTAAAGCCAAACCTTTTCTTCCTCATCTTTGCGTCCTTTATGTTTTTTTCCAAAGCACATGGGTCTAATTCCAATGGGATTTTCGTAGCTCAGCCGGAAAAGTTAGCAGAAAAGTTTTGTTTCTTAAGAACGTGAATGGTTTCTGGTTGTTTTACTGGGTACGCCAAAGGGTTGATAAATGTTCTTTCATTGGGGGATTCAAGGGATGATCGTTCGACAGCCGTTCATAAAGCTAGCAACATCATTTCTATTTTCCCTTAAAGATTTTCAAAACCAGTCTATCATTAGTCTAGGGTTAAACTCCTGTTTGAGTGCATCAGATTAGGTTTTTAAAACAATGATAGTGGCACAGTGGATCTGATTTCTGGGGTTCTGGTCCTTTTTCTGCTAGATCCTTTTCAAAATCGAAATGGTTTATCGTGGATTTGTAGAGATCTATTCTGGTTTTGAATATAGGGACACTAGAGGGATGACACATGCCATTTCTTTTAGGGGTTCAAACTTAAATTGAATCATACAAAGATCATATCAGAGGTGTGATACCAGAAAGGAGGATGAATGTATACTTGATTAGGAGAGGATTGGGCCATCTCAGGGTGGTGCCCTGCAAAGGAAGGGCACGTAGGGAACATGCATCTCCTTCGTTGGCAGGGATTTTCTAGAAAAAGGTAATACATATTTTCAATAATGACATTCTCGTTTCTACATTACTATTTAACTTATATCTAGTCCAGACAACTAACTATTTTTTCTGCCTTTCATGTTTTCAATGACATACAAACACATAATGGCTAGGATACTAGGATTCAGGAATAGCGGTTAAGGGATGTGCGAAAGGGGAGTTCGAAGGTAAACCCTTTAACTATTTTTTTTTTCCATTAAATTAGCTATATACGGACTTAATCAACTAAGCTTTAAGCATATAAAATCTAATAATATATTTTGTATGTACGATGGTCAACCTATCTGTGATTACTATGGTGAACATAGGTGTCATTATGTAGTAACTTATGTGATTGTATGAGAACCTTTAGTAACCAAAGGAAAGGCAATTTGGTTAACTAAGTTTAAAATAAATCAGTAAGTATAAAACATAGGCACAGAATTAATGCACAGAATTAATACTTAAAATTCATAGCAAGGCAATAACAAAGATGACCATGTCCTCACTGCATTTGAAACAAAAACAATTAGAAAGTAAAATCATTGTCTAGCATTTCATAAATTTGTGCAAAGACCTTTGGTCGTAAAAATCATTCTCTGAAGAACTGCTCTCGGAAGGATTAGTCTCCATATCTTGCGAATTCCCTCCTTGAAGTGCTTCCAACTATGCTTTGAGGTCCACAGCTTAAGGCTCTAGCTGATAAAATTGCTCTAGGTAGACTTTGACCATGTTTGCACATTTAACCCGTACCAGCCTCAGTTTTTCCTTCAAATCCTTATTTTCCTTCTCTTTCTCCTCATATTCCTCCTTCAACATCATATTTTCATCACAATTAATATCGTGCACGTAAAACTTGTGAAAACTCTTTGACCTGTGGATGGCAGCCACTGGACCCCTTTAACCTCCTCAAACCATTTGACCCCCACCTCTATCTTCCCTAGCCCAATTTCCACAGCGAACCTAAACTTACCTCATTTTAAGGCATTAGTATAAACTGGTTTGCATATTTTAAGCCTCTCACACATGTGGTCTAAGGTTTTGAAAAAAGATGAAACAAAAACAATTAGAAACGATCGGTATGACCTCCATTAAAATTGTAAAATCAATCGTAGGTGTGAAAAAACTTGCAGTAAAATTCTAAATTGAGAATGAGGTTACTAAAAACTATAACAGAGGAAAAAAAACATGATTTTTAAAACATAATTTCAAGAAATTGTATTTCAAAGAATTGTAACCACATTGCACCTTCCCATAGGTATTTTTGTTAAGATTATTAAGATTTTAAAGCAATGAATCCTATAGTAACTATTGTTTTAATAAAACATATTATGCATCACACATATAAAGGCACAAAAATCAGCAAAAGATACAAACATACTCAATAGTTTATCTAATGACTTACATGTAAATCTTTTCATTATCACACACAATGCGGACGCACATGTCAATCATGAAACAACGAAGTTAGTGATAGCTAATAGGAACTTGGTGATTGGATTGAAGAAACTACTGATGTTGTTGGCTCTTGATGCTGGGTCTTGCCTGGAAACCCAATTAGTTAATGCGATGAGTGAATCATATAAGGTAAGAAGGAAGAAAAATTGGAGTTTAGTAACTGCTGAACTTACCTTATTGAGACTTACAAAAATGCCAAATACTTTTGTCTGTTGGTGCTAGTATTCTACAAACTGAAACTATTCTCTCTCAAATAAGTAGAAAGAATATCAAGAAAAGTGCAAACAGAATAGCATGAAAATTGCTTATATGTGACTTTATTCGTTATTGAAGTACTTGTTTTGGAAATTTGTTCCTCTCCACAGGTGTAATATGGTGCTCTCCACAGGTGCAATTTCATAGTCTCAAGGAAGAGTGAGCATGCAGTGAACATGAAGACTGACATAGAAAGCTTGAAATGGAAGAAAAGGAATGTTGTAACTGTGCATTCGTATTTATACATGTACAATGTAACTAAATGAATAACTTGTGGCATAGTGGAATGGGGAAACTCGAAGAATGAAGGGAACATATGCAATGGTTTGAGGGTAGGAAATGTAAACAACATGAATTTTGTTCCTTTTTTTTAGAAAAAAAAATGTTTTTTTAAAAACCCTTAATACACAACTTGTAGTACAGAAAATTAATGGTTTGGAAAAATTGCTCTAGTTTGGATAGGTTTTACCAGCTTAAATTCAAATTTTTTAAACCAGCTGTTGGGATATGGGTGAAGAACGTGGATCTATAGGCAAAAGAAAAAAAAATTAATTTATTCTTTATTTTGTACCATTGAGACATGTGTCCAATTCATAATTTAGGTGTCAAAAATGTAAATATTGCTTTTATTTACTCAGAAGACAAATGTCCAAATCGTAGCTTAGGTGGTGGAAATGTAAATAATATTGGATAAATTCACTACTAAAAATCCCTTGATTTCCAACTGCCCTTATTTCCAACGGTCAAGCAGTTGGAAATTTCCAACTGCCAAAACCGTTGGAATGAGGAGAAAAGTTTTTCCAACTGCCTAGCAGTTGGAAGTTTTAGAGTATTAAATTTACATAATATATACAATCTTTCCAACGGTTGAAGCCGTTGGAAAATGGGGAAAATATGGATTTTTTTTGGTAAATTATATAAATTTAGATAATATGTAATATTTCCAACGGCTAAAACCGTTGGATAATGGGAAAATATTGATTTTTTGCGTAAATTATATAAATTTACATAATATTTAATCTTTCCAACGGCTTAAGCCGTTGGAAAATGTGGGATTTATGGATTTTGTTGGTAAATTACATAAATGTAGACATATATAATATTCCCAACGGCTAAAGCCGTTGGAAAAAGGGGAAAAAGGAATTTTCTGGTAAATTACATAAACTTAGATAATATCATATTTGGAAATTGTGGGAATTTTATATATATAGAACTTCCAACGGCTTCAACCGTTGGAAAATGGGCCAAAGTAATAGGTAAATTACTGGATTTTGCATGCAATTTGGATTTTTTATAAAAGGAAGAAATTATGTATATATATTACTTCCAACGGTTTATGCCGTTGGAAAATGGGTAAATTAATGCAATTTTTTTGTGAAATTTGGATTTTTCTAGTTCCAACGGCTTTAGCCGTTGGAAAATTAAGAAATTATGTATATATTACTTCCAACGGTTTATGCCGTTGGAAAATGTGTAAATTAATGGATTTTTTCATTGAAATTTGGATTTATTATATTACCAACGTCTTTAGCCGTTGGAAAATGAAGAAATTATGTAGATATTACTTCCAACGGCTAAGCCGTTGGAAAATGGGTATTAATTAATAGATTTTCTGCAAAATTTGGATTTAATACACTTCCAACGGCTTAAGCCGTTGGAAAATAAAATGGTTTGTATTTCTTTCTTCCAACGGCTATAACAGTTGGAAAATTAAGTATGCAATTTTTAGTTTGAAAGTTTTCCAACGGCTGAGACCGTTGGAAATAGAAAGGAATTTTTATTTTGTGCGTTTAATGAAACGGTGCGTTTTAGTTTAGGATTTCCAACGGCCCTAGCCGTTGGAAAAAAAGTTTTTAAATTCCCCCCCAGCGCGAGTCGTCTTCTCCAGCGCGCTGCCATTTCGCGTCTCTCTCTCCTACCTTCTGTCTTCATCACACAACACACACATTCACGTTTTGGTTTTGATTTTGCCGTGAAAACAGCTTCGTCTACCTCAGTTATACGTGGATCTGGTGTCATTTGGGGAGATCTGAAGGTTAGTTTCGTTTTTTTCCAGCTTTTCGTTGATTTTTTTTTTTTTTCGATTTTTGCCTCGTTTCACTGTTTTGGTTGATAATGGATTGAATATTTTGGGTTTTATTGCATGATTGCAGTTCTTTGCGGCCATTTGAAGGAAGATAGAGCGTGATTTGAGGTAAGTTTGTTTATTTTATATTTTTTAAATTTTTATACGAATAAATACGCATAATCCGGATTTTTAGTTGTTTATTTGGTTTGAAATATATGCAATATTTGTGATTTTGTGTTGTTGATGGTTGGATGTGAAGTTTTTAGGTTACCCATTGGAAATATATACAATTCAAAATTTATGTGTATTTTCTTACAATTTTTTTTTTATTTTTGTGATGAATTATAAAATATGAAATTATTAGTTTTAAGTGAATTGTTTAGGTAGTATATTTATGTGTGAACTTAGTTAGTATAATTAAAATTAGTAAATTATTATTTATACGTAAATTGTTTAGGTACTAAAGTTATGTATGAAATTAGTTATTATATTTCAAAATAATTAATAATTTTGATTTTAATAAAGTGTTTAGGTAGTATAATTATCTCTCAAATTAGTTGGAATAATTTAAAATATTAAATAAATAGTTTAAAGTACATTGTTTAGGTAGTATATTTTACAATTTGAAATTAGTTTTTATGGTTTGTTTAATTTGTTAGTACTTTTATGGTAGTAGTTAGTATATTTACAAAATGTGTAAAAGTAGTTAGTATATTTACGAAATATTTTTAAAAATATTTAAAAAAAATTTCCAAGTAGAAAATAAAATTGTTTTAATTACTAAGTAATTAAATATTTACAAATTATTTAGCATATTTCAAAAATACCAAATGGATTTGGTTTGAAGTCAATTTTTTGGGTAATATATTTTTATGCCACGTACAATGGTTAATTGGAATTTTGAGCACAATGTTTTCATAATTGGCATTAATATAAATTTCAAAGTATTTCTAGTGAAATAAATTGACCTTGAAAAATTTTATTTAATATTAAGAATAAATTGACCTTGTAGTATAAATATAGTTAATATTAAAAGGATTTTGATCTAATTAATCAAATACGAGTAATATCAGGGGATACTGATAGTGGCGAATCAGAGAAATCAAATTCAGATGAACTTGGAAACTCAGAATAATGTAAACGTCCATATGTTATTGTATTATGTAATGTTCTCGTTTAGTAATTAACTTTTAATATATATGTAAAGAGCAACTGAAACTTAAACCTGGTGCCTACAATATGATTGAGCAAGTTTTATTTCAATGTTTGACTGTACGTTATGTAAACTTTTGTATGGGATTTTATAATAATGTAGATGCCACCTAAAGGAGATGCGACATATACACGTCGCCCAGGGAAAGGGCTATTTCAGCAAATGAAAGAAGTTTTAGCAGAACCAATAGCTAGACATGATCGGGCAGGCCAATCGCACTCCCATCATTCGGATGCACAGCCATCAACAGAACAAACACCTGTTCATCATCCTCACCCTCCCAGAGGTGGTATTCGCATTGGTCCTACACGTGGTAGTGGTAGTCGGTCTACCCCGACCCCTGTAGTGTCACCGGATGGTGGGAGTTCACATGGTCAGTCCGCGGTATCCCAAGCCCCGCTGCAGGCTCGTTTACGGATAGTACCTCACGGGAACACGTAAGTAATGCACCCGCTTGTACCAAATTAGTTTATTTAACATGTAGTATCTGAAGTCGCAGTAAGACTAATTTCATGAATTCTGTGAAACATCCACTTCATGTAGCTTCCTTCCATCACGAGCAACAAGGTTGGTCACTAGATGCTTCACCACACACTTCAGGGGACATCATGACTGGACGAGCGCGAGTCCAGCAGATATTCAGGCGTGGTGGCGCGTATTTGAGGTTAGATACTTGTTATAACTATTTCGCCTTTATCATCTATGTTGGAATCTATAGATCCGCTATATAGTTTTTATAAATAATAACGTGCAGGGATTATGTGAGTGGGATCCAGCCCACCATAATGAGGTCTACCGCGTCTGGCATATGTTGGCGGCTAGTCATTACCGATATACGCTGGGGGACATCCGCCGTGAAAAGAATCCGGAGAAACGGCGAGCAAGGGCATCCTTTATGACCGACGCACAGTATGCAGAATTTGAGGAATGGTGGGCGTCAACGGAGTTTCTCGAGAAAAGTGCAAAGGGGAAGACAATGCGATCTTCATCATCGCAGTCATCTAACTCAACAGGAGCAGCAAGTGCTACTTATGCAGGAGGTTCGGTTTCAATAACTGAACACCGAGAACGAATGGTAAAATTATGGTAAACTGTAACCTTAAATTCAACTTATTTACTTTGTAAAAAGATTAATGTTAGGACGTTTCCAATGTAGCGTGAAAAAGATCCGGAGAAAAGGGACCCTGGCTTGTTCAAGGTGATGCAGCAAACTTTCAAGAAAAAAAGCGGGGAATACGTTAACAGGCGCACTGAAGAAGTTGCTGTAATTATCATGCTATAGAATTACAGCCATAATTTCTGATCTTAATACTAATAACTTATCGTTACTCTTTATGTAGACAATAATAAATGCTGAGATTAAGGAAGCAACGCAGCAGCCGGATGAGGATGGTGGCGCACCTGACATAGATGAGGTTGCGATTATTAGTGCAGCTGCGGGGGCAGGAAAAAAGGCCGTGTATTTGGACTTGGATCAGAACAACATGTTGTGCCTGGACGACGACGACCAGCGCTTACGCATGCTGGCCATGTTGATGTCACACAGACTCCGAAGTTCACTCAACAAGTACAGCAAGTCGTAGCAGAGCAAACTGCACAACAAGCATCACATTATGAGTGGAAGCTAGAGCGTCTGAAGAGGAGACAACGGATTGAGCTCGAGTACATATGTAACTCAATTGGCATTCCACTGCCCGCGCCTCCTACAGATGATGATGATGATGACTCGGGATCGGATTAAGAATATATCAGGTATATCATGCTACTATGTGTGTTTATTAACAAGCAAACATTTAGTTGGAGAATGAAACCATGTAATTTCTACTATAAATGCTTATGTGTGGATTTAGTTAGTACATTTATATAATGACGTAGTAATTTGAATTGTTAATGTTTTTATGTCGTTTAATATATATTGTTATGTAATTGTAGAAAAAAATTTGACTACAGTACTATATAATTATCTAGAATATAATAGGTTAACGTTTAAAGACTGCAATCAATTCGAATGAACAGTGCAATCAATGAAAAAATAATTCGAAACGGAAAGTAAATATGGCCAAATTTTCAAATTTTTCCAACTGCCCAGCCTCATTTCCAACTGCTTAGGCAGTTGGAAAAGTTCCCAAAATTTCCAACTGTCTGAGCAGTTGGAAGGCAGCAGTTGGAACAAAAAAATAAAAAAAAAACTACAGTCAGTTGGAAATTCTCCAACTGCTTATTTTCCAACTGCTGACAGTTGGAAATTCCAACTGCTAAAACTTGGGCCGTTGGAAGAAAAATTTCCAACGAATGGATTTCCAACTGCCGCATTTCCAACTGCTAACTGTTGGAAACAATAAATTTCCAACTGTCAGCAGTTTGAAATGGCAGTTGGAAATTAAGGTTTTTTTAGTAGTGATTACTTAAAGTCAAACGAGTAACAAATCAGTGCAAGACATGTGTACTCATATAGGGGTAAAATAGGAAATGATCATGTGTCGCCTCCTACTCAACTGGGAAATACATATGTCAGTCTTTGGATTAATCTCAAATTTATTAAAAATGTGAAATGAAAATTCTGCCAAATTACCTTTTTCATATATAATAGTAGATAGGGGTGAAAGTCAGATTCAAAATTTCGGGTTCGGGTTAAAACCGAGCTAAACTGTGACTACTCTTGTCTTAACTATGTAAACCAAACCCAACCCGATTATTAAAAAAAACCGGCCCAAACCCAAACCCAAATAAATCGGGTTAGGATTAGTATAATCGGGTTAACCCGATTTATTTTACAGCAGTGGCAGGCACCTGGAATAAAAAAAAATGGGAGTTGGTCCGCTGAGATTGAGAGAGAGAGAGAGAAAGATAATCGGCGAAAGGGGCACAGCGGCAGGCCAACAGCGCGACGAGGAAGCAGCAGGAAGCAGCCAGCGTCGAGACTCGAGAGCACTAAGCAGCGCGAAGCAAAAGGAGACCGAAAGGAGAGCAGTAGAGCACTGAGCAGGAAGCAGCGTCGAAAGCTGAGAGGGATAGACTTGAGAGTCTGATCAGACGAAAGCCAAGAGACGAAAGAGACGAGAGTTGCGAACTTGCGATTTTGCTACGTGCTGCCTGCGAAATCCGAAATGGTCCAAATGGACTCCAAAGTAGGACTTTTCTTGGGTCCTAGGTTGCGAAATGGGCTAGGCTAGTAGCAAATTAGGTTGGGCTTGGGAGTTGGATTAGGGAATAGGTATAGAGAGGACTGGCTTGCGTTAGGCAGAAGGAGGGGGTGGGCTGGGCCTAGACTCCTAGTTGGGTTAGTCGGATTTATCGGGTTTCAACCGACCTGAATCTACTTCGGTAGTGATTTATCGGGTCTAGTCGGGTCGGGGTCAAATACCCGCTTTTTATGGATCAGATTCAGGTCGGAATTCGGGTTTCGGGTTCTAATTTCACCCCTAATAGTAGATTAGGCTAGGGGGTTTGGAAAGTCAGAAAAATAGGTTGGCTAGAAATGGCTCTAACCATATAAGTTGGCTCTAAAAATTACAATATCTTTTTACTATTTAAGGACAGTATGCAGTACACGTATACAATCAGTGACAATATGTGTTATCAATATTCGAGAAAAGAAAAATTTTAAAAAGCAAAAAGCATTTAAAAGATATAAAGGGATTTGTTGCCACAAGCCCTAAAAGTTTTGAATGTTAAATTGTTTATAAAAGTTTTCAAACTCCAAATACTTGTTATTGTTAGCCTTGAATCCTTCAAATAATTTGTAGAAGTACTAAAACATTCAATACTTGATCGTATACTAATACCACATTGGTCTAAGGGCTTTGGTAGTTCATTGGGGCATTCTCATGAGTTCGGCTCATTGGAGATACTCTTATGGATCTAATTAGCATTAATCACCGTTGTCAATAATTGAGTTTGAGAGAAAAGAAAATCTCATAGCTGTGGGATTCCAATTCAGAAAAGTCAAAATTTTTTCACTTAGCAAATGTGCCATTAAGCCTATAAAAAGGCTCCTCGTGGAAACCTTGTGGCATGATATACTCACTAGAAACTGTATTGTACACTTTTCAGGCCAATGTTAAAAAGGCCCAACCTGATTAAGGTGACATGCAAGGGAGGGCATCTAGTTTGTTGATTTGTTCATGGGATTGACTTCTGTTCATGAGATGATTCAATTTTTTCCTTTTTCTTTTCTATTTGTTTCTTTTCTTTTCAGGCTTACAATTGTTCTTGGTATGTTTTAATGAATTTGGGTCACAAGGGACAGTGGCAGTGATGGGTTTCATGGTGAGGACGACAGCAAGCATGAGAAACAAAAGATGTGGCACAGAAGGGAGCAAATGGGGAGGGGATGGGAAGGGGTAGATGTATAAGTTGGGGTTGGTAAAATTTCTAAGAAAGAATGCTATGAGGGCAAAGTTAGCTATCTTCTCTTTCTTTGTGATAACGGTGAATAACAGTGCTAACTTGGAGGGATAAGTATAGATATTTGAGATAGTGAGGACAAAAGTGTAGGTTTAACTAAATCTTAGGGAAATTTTTTGTAATTTTCTAATAAAATTACTGGCTATTTGAATAAAGGGAAAATTACTAGAACCCCTGAGGCTTTAGTCGGACTCGGACCTACTTTTTTATTCTCATCCTTTGGAATACCTAAACATACCCCTTTAAAGTTACCATAGCTACCCTTACCTCTTTAAAGTTATCATGCCTACACTTACCCCACTCCAAAGCTAACTCAATAAATGACCGTCACCACAAAAACAAAGAAAAATGTTTATTTTGCCTTCTTATGGTCTTCTTCCATAAAAACTTTGCACTCCAACTCCTGCATCTAATAGACTACCCAATCTCCCTCCATCCTTTTGCTCCCTTGTGACATTTCTTTGCCTTTGTCTTCTTTAACCCTATTATATATATATAAAGCATGACAATTTTAAAGGAGAGTATGATTTTGGTATTGGGTGATTGCCACATGGCAATTTTTTTTCTCCACTAATTTTGTTTCAAAAAATGAGAATTACAAAAAACCAAAAATACCCTTGTTGGAAAAAGTAACTCCATCCATATGATTTAATTTTGAGTTGCTTGTAATTAAGGAATGTCAATATTAATTATAGTAATACAAATAGAATGCATTCAATTAATCCATCAATTATTATATACAAGATTTAAAAAATGACGGAAAAAGATTTTACACGGTTTTCCATTTGGAATTTTTTTCCATTTTCATTTTGAACTAATTATCATTAATCCCTTTCCCAATTAACTCCATACAGTTTTGGCTGTTGGCAAGCCACTATCAAATTGACCAAACTTCTCACTTCTGTCTACCGTCGATGCATTTGTCTATGAAGAAATTGATAGAGACAAGAGGAAAGCAAAATCGATGTATTGGTACCAAATAGGCATATACAGAGAGAGGAAG
Organism: Aquilaria sinensis; assembly: GCA_005392925.1. Taxonomy (NCBI): domain Eukaryota; kingdom Viridiplantae; phylum Streptophyta; class Magnoliopsida; order Malvales; family Thymelaeaceae; genus Aquilaria; species Aquilaria sinensis. Next base: position 148,438 of record SMDT01003063.1, read on the forward strand.
CAGGGAAATGATTTTGTGATCAGGTGTGAAGTTTGCTTTGCCTTTTTTTTTTTTTTGTTACCATTCTTCTCCCTTCCCCATAATTTCTTTCATTTAGTTCTTCTGGTCTTTTTTTTTTTTTTTGTCTTTTTCTCCCCTCTGCAAATGAGACCGAACATTCAGAAAATTTTGTTGCCACGCCTCCTATCAGCCGCCATCTTCCTCTTCAATTCTGTTGATCTAAATTTGTTTTAGTTTGACTTTATGGTTGATGCTGAGATTTTAGAAAATTTTCTGACAAATCTAAAATTTCAAAATCCTCTGGGAATCCAATTAGAGTTTGCACCATATCAATTTTTCTCCAGAAATCTGAAATTTTCTTTTTCTTTTTTTTAACCGCCAAAGATGGCGCATTGTGGAGGCGTGCGTGGTGGCTAAAATTTGATTGGGACCGATATTTATCATCACAATAGAGAAATCTCGAGAAAGAGAGATGAAGAGGGAGTGGAACAAAATATTTGCTTCGAGTGATCAAAGCAGGAAAAAAATGCGTCCTTGGTCCATCGATAAAATTCTTCATTCTTCTGGCAAGAGAGAAAAAAAATTATAGTGGAGAGAAAAAAATAAGAAAATAACAGAATGAAATGGTATAGAACAACAAGATCATTCTGGTAAATGGTGTCGGTAGTGTTGCTTTTATTATTATTATTTTATTATTAGTTATTCCTTTCGTTTTATATGTCCATGTAGATCGTAGTTTTTCCTTTGGTTTTATTTTCTTGTGATGCTATGGTTTAACTGTTTTTTTTTCGAATTAATTTTTCTTCACTCTTTTACATTTTTAATTGTCTATATTGTATTAATATTTTATTGTAGAACAGGTGCAAAAATTGTTAAGGCAAAATTTGAAAAACTATACCAATAAGCGCAACCGGGTATGGTGTACATTACGTTAACATTTAATTTTAGCTCTTCTAATCCCACAGAAGGATGTTTGCTGGGGTTTGTCTTGCAATTTATTATTTGCAGGTTTATCTATTTGCATATACTTGGACCTCAAATCTCAAATGACGAGGCAATATGTTGTCTCCGCGGTGAATGCACTGTATTGGTTTCTTATCAGTTGCAGCTCTAAATCCATTGGTTTCCTTTCTTTTTTCTTTTCCTACTTTGTCTTTCATATTAATGCTTTTGGCTTTTAATCTTTTTGTGGATTTTCGTTATGGAATCTTTAGGTACATAGGCCTTTTTGGTGTCGATGCAAGGTTAAAATTGAACCAATTTAACTATGGTCTTATAAATTAGTAGCTAGAGCGTCAGGGAATCTTTTCATGTTATTGGTTGCTATGTGTATGTTTGTAACTTTGTGAGTCATAGGTGAACATTCACTTTTCATGCTAAGTTTAAATTTTCATATTTGGTAAGCTTTATATTAGTAGAGGATCTAAAATATTTATGAAATGAGAGTCAATATATAAATCTAAGTTACAATCAGTCCTAAAATTTGAATTGATTAAAAGCTAAACTTTAAAGTATAATAGAATTATTTGAAGAACATATCTCTTATAGCTATACTTTTGTAAATTTTTTAGTACTAATAAGTACATGACCATCTAAAAAAAAATTTTAAGTTAATTTCTAATAGTATATATAAAAATAAATATGATTTTGAGTAACCTTTAGCTTTAATTTGAAGTTAGTTATTAAGTTTTATTATTTTTCAAAATAAAGTACTTCTATAATCAACACATTTGCTTTACGTTTAACTTTAAGTCGAATAAGCCTTTAAAATTGTTTAGAAATTTAAAAATGAATTTTTAAAGAGAAATGGTATTTTTACTTTTATGGAGTAAAGCATTAGATATTTAGTTAATTTTTTAAACAAATTAAAATGTGGTCTCCCACTTTTCAAGTTGGATTGCCTATAAAACTATTTCTAATTTTTTTAGCATAAAAATAATCCAAACATAAAATGGTTTATAATTTCAAAGTAAAAATAAGTAGAAAATGATTTATTTGTTTGACAACACTAACACTTCTACTAAGGATTAACATAGTTTTTTTTCAAACTTTGGGCCTATATTGATTTGTGAAGTTTAGTGACTATAGGCCGAATCATAATTTGTGAGATAACTAGATGAATTTAGTAAAGTATAAAAGCTCATGTTGCATTCAAGCCATGATTTTACGATAAGAAAGAATAACGACAAAAAAAAGTTGTAAAGAGTGGCTCAAAATTTTGTTTTAACATTTTCTTTAAAGGTATTAATGTGTTTTTTTTTTCCATATTTTTATTTGAAATAACAGGGTCCAATAGAAAATTAAAATGGAGTCCATATTTAATTTTATCACTGCTAAAAAAAAACAGGTTTTCCAACTGCCGTTTCCAATGCACAGGTGTTGGTAAATTTGAAATTACCAACGCTTGCGCGTTGGTAAATGACCATTGGTAAATCGATCGTTGGAAAAATTTTATCAACGGTTTAAGCTTGAGCCGTTGGTAAGTTGCTACGCCTGCACGTTGGTAAGATAGCTGTTGTAAAATTTCCAACGGTCTAAGAGCTTACCAACGCCTGTTTCTTGGTAAATTTACCAACGCGTTAGGCCGTTGGTAAACCGCATGCACAAACCTCATATTACCAACAAGTTAGCCCGTTGGTAAATTTTCCAACGGGTTAGCCTGTTGGTAAATTTACCAACGTGATAAACCGTTGGAAATTTACTAGACAACTTTGGATTCAATGATTCTGTTATTTTCCAAATTCAATATACCATAGTACATATTAATGTTCCAATTGTTGAATACGCAAAAGAAATGTCAAACCAACAACAATACTGTGTATCCCAAGTTAATTCATACATCATAAACAAATAGTTATATGTCTGATACATATCATAAAGGCATTCATAATGCAAGATCTCAAATTTCAGTTCTAAGTCTCTAAAAACTCATATAAGTCTCAAGTCTCTAAAAGCTCATATTTTCGTCCTGAAACAAAAGGAGCACATGATGATGTACCTTTCTCGATATGGCAATCAAGTTTACTCAGTCTCCGAGTCTGAATCATCCATATACTGTGGAGGCGCTTGAGGTGGGGGTAGGGAAGGTTGAGTGAACGACAAATTAACTTCAACTGTGCTCGATTAGCCTCCAATGCGGCTCTATTTGCATCCATTTCTGGTTTCTGTCTCCTTTGAAGCTGCTGTAGCTTCTTCTCATACTCGGCATCCGTTCGCGCAATCTCCTTTGCCATCATCTGCTGTACTTGTTCATTCAACTCTGGTGTCTGAGTGAGGTCAACAGGTGGTAGCACTGCAGCCATTCGACGTTGTGGGATAACGCACTGCTTTGAACCCAAACCAAAAACACGTCCTCTCCTTTTCCCGCCAGATGCAGTACTAATGATGGCAGCTTCATCAATTTCATGTGCAGGCTCTTCTCCTTCGTGTTGCTATGTTTGCTCCTTAATCTCAGCACCAACCCGAGCCTACAAAAAAATGTTTACATTCATATGTGATTATCACAATTTTAACTTACGGGTAGTAGAGAAAAGAAGTGGTAAATGATACTTACAGCAACTTCTTCGAAGCGCCTACTAATGTATTGTCCATTCTTCATTTTATGTGTCGTTTGGAGAACCTTGAATAGGCTGGGGTCCTTATTCTCCAAATCTCTCTCTCTCTAATAGAATGTTAATGCATAATAATGTCTGTCACCAATTATTAATAAGTAGATAATGTAAAGTTAATGAAGAAGCATGATTTACCATTTGATCTCGATGTGCAGACATCGAGATTGACCCCCCGCATATGTCGCACTACATGATCCAGATTGAGAATTCTCCTCACTAACAGAAGCTTGAATTCCCTTAAGCTTTGTAGATTTTTCAAGAAACTCTGAACTAACCCAATATGCCTCAATTTCCGCATATGCGTCATCAGACATGAAATTTGCCTTCGCTCGACGTTTGGCCGGATCCTTCACACGCCTGATGTCTGCCATGAAGCATCGGTAGTGCTGTGCCCCTAAGATGTGCCATATCCGATACACGTCATTATGGTGTATCAGGTCCCACTCACAGCTCCTCTACACAGGATAATAAATTGTTTCATGAAATCATGACAGATTAAGTACGCTGCTTAAAATGAAAATATGATATTGTACTAAAATGAGAATAACATCAAAAACGCGCCACCATTGTTGAATATTTGATGCAGAGACAAGCGACCACTCATGATATGGCTTGAAATGCGTGGTGAAGCATGGTGTCACCAACCTTGTCACTCTAGGTGGAAGAAATCTGCAAAGTCAAAATGATGCATGGTTGTACGAACTATAGGTGTAAAATAGAATGACATAAGTGCACCCACAAAATTCTCTAGGTTACTGATAGTTTGATGTATGTTAATTACTTACATGTTGCCATGAGGGTAAATCTTCAACCGGGGTCCGGTCGGTGCTTGTGACACTGATGATGGGACATATGGAGTATGAATGTCAGAATCTGATGCCGGGGAATGCATCATCTGGGGTGACTAACATGTGTCCATCGGGTGTCATGTGGAGATGTCGTGTCTTCACCTTCAGCAAAAACATGTGTAGGAGATCGGGGATGAGTAGGTAGGATCGAAGTGTCCTGTGTTTCTGGAACTGCATCAACATGTGCTTGGGAAGAAGAACCCTTCCTCTTTTGTCACTGAAGTTATGTTTGCATGAACTCGTTGAATGCTTCAAAAAGAACCCTTCCCCAGTCGGCGCCTGTAAGTGTTATCCCCTTTAGGTGGCATCTGTAATAATTAACACAACATTAAGGAAATCATGAAATTATGTAAAGATCATATAATAAATTTATCATTATTTCACATAAATTACCAAATATGTTTTTCTAGAAACATTTACGACTCAAGATCGATATTGCCACTGACACTATCATCTTGATTCACTTGACCCAGTGCTTGCACAGTCCTGACACTCCTCATTTTCATCGCTATCAATTCCATTGGATTCAAACTCCTCGTCATCATCATCTGAATTGTGATTAGTAGCCTCCTCGTTTTCATTTTCATTATCATTGTCGTTCATACCCATGCTTTGAAAATCTTCTTCAATATCATCACCCAATCCTGTGTCAGTTAACTCACCAACAGGGTCGTCATCGATGACATGATTTGTATGGCCTTCATTTTCTTGATAAACATCATCATTAACTTCTTCTTCGTATTGAATGATCCGTCTAGGTTTTATCTTAAGCACAGCTAACCAGCCATTTTTTTCACGTGACTTTGTCGGATAAGGTGTGTAGTACACTTGGTTTGCCTGTGATGCAAGAATGAATGGATCGAACTTTCGATATCGTCGGGCACCGCGGACCTCGACTAACTTAAACTGTTTATGAATCCGAGTTCCACGGTCAGGTGTGGGGTCAAACCAGTCACACTTAAACAAGACCACATTTTTATGTGGATAGCCAGGATATTCTAGTTGAATGATTTCTTGTAATATACCATAAAAATCACTTTCAACTTCGCTTGAACCCGTGCTCCGTATGCACACTCCACTATTGAATGTTACCTTGTCCTCACCCCATTCACTTATGTGAAATTTGTACCCATTTGTGAAATATACAGGTCATGTCTCAACCTAATGTGAAGGCCCACATGCAACATCCCATAATATCTAATCGGCTATATTGTTTCATGGGTCATCGACCTATGTAAACCAATTTGAAGTTATGAAAAAACATTCAGAAGTGATGGAAATTAATAATTTACATACAACGTGCATTGTATCCACTTACATAGTTTCCGAGCCAGTGTGAAAAGTTATTTTCAATATGTACGTCCAAATCAGACATGGTAATATCGGGTGCAACCAATTTGACCTGTTCAACAAACAAACTGTGCATAATATAATGACAGTAAGATAGCTAGGTTAGTCCCACGAAAACTATTGGGCTTCAAAAAATAAGATGTCACTTTGGAATGAAACCCATGCTTACTTGAGATATGGCCTGATATCAGCACAGTTTAATAGAACATATGTGGTGGCAACTCTAAGTTCGTTGTCTATAAGGAGTCTATATCTAGATGCACCATATGAACGACCTAGAAAGTTGAATATGGCCCATAAATCTCCTTTAGAGGGGTTAGGACCACCATCATCATTCCGAGGAACTCTGTTCATCATACAGAGAACATGGGATTCAAAATAATGAGAGCAAAATATGGAAGTCTCCTCTATAAGGTATGCTTCACAAATTGATCCCTCAACATGAGCAGTATTAGAAACCTTCATTTTAAGGTCATGCATGCACCGCTCAAATCTATACATCCACCGATACTGAACAGGTCCTCCAACCCTTGCTTCATAGGGTAAGTGAACTGGCAGATGCTCCATGATATCAAAAAAGCCAGGAGGAAAAATTCTCCCAAGCTTGTACAAGATAATTGGAATATTAGCCTCCAACTTGAACAAGTGATTAGCATCTAACTCTAGAGAACACAAGTCTCTAAAAAAGATGCTTAACTCAGTTAATGGTTTCCATATATTCTCAGGAAGCCCCTAAAAGGCAATGGGGAGAAGTCGTTGCATCCTCACATGATAATCATGACTCTTCATTCCGTACATAGTGTTACTCGAACTATCAATACATCTGGCAAGATTGGAGGCATACCCATCTGGGAGTCTTAGAGATTTAACCCAAGCGAGAACATCCTGCCTTTGGTTAACATCAAATTTGAACCGGGCCTTGGCTTTGAATAAACGACCATCCTCCAGCAAAACCATGTTTAACTCCGGTTGATTACAATAAATCTCGACATCCTTCCGTGCTTTAACATTATCTTTTGGTTTGTTCTTTATATCCATAACGGTATTCCAGATATTCTCAAATATGTTTTTCTCAATATGCATGACTCCAGATTATGGCGGATTAAGTTCGTCCCCCAATAAGGCAGCTTCCAGAAAATGTTCCGCTTAGTCCAATTATGAGATTTCCCATAGTCACAAGGCCGATGTTGTGGCCCATCCGTAGAAATTAATGGAAGGAAGGAAATTCGTTCAAATATGGCCTCACCTGACAAACGCTCAAGAGTCAATGAATTCTCTGACTTGCCCTTCTTAAAATTTACCCTATTTCTTCTATAGAGGTGGCCAGTTGGTAGAAATTGCCTATGACAGTCAAAATATGAAGTTTTCCTGCCAAATTGAAGTTGGAAAGACTTAGATTGCTCTATACAAATTGGGCAAGACAACCGACCATGCATCATCCATCCTGAAAGCATGCCATAAGCTGGGAAATCATTTTTGGTCCACATTAGTGCAGCTCGAAGGAAAAAGTTTTCTTTCAATGACACGTCCCGTGTTTGGACACCTTCGTCCCACAAATGGTTTAGTTCTTTTATTAGAGGTTGTAAATAAACATCAATATGGTTACGAGGGCTGCATGGACCTGGAATCAACAATGAAACGAACATGTAAGGTTTTTTCATGCACATCCATGGAGGTAAATTATATGGAGTGACTATAACAAGCCAGCAAGAGTAATGTTTTCCAGATGGTCCAAAAGGGGCAAATCCATTGGCACACAAACCCAACCGTATATTTCGCGGTTCGGAAGCAAACCATGGGTAGATGCGATCAAAATGCTTATAAGCTTCACCATCAGATGGATGTTTTAGAACACTTGGGATTAGTCGTTGCTCCTTGTGCCACTGCATTTGCTCTGCTGTCGAAATTGAAGCAAATAGGCGTTGGAGACGCGAGATTAGTGGTAAATGATGCATGGTCTTCCACGGACGATCTTTACCCCTATCACCCTTTTTCGTCTTGTACCTTTCAGCACCACAGAACTTACAGCTTCGAACATTAATTTCTTCTTTCCAAAACAATATGTAGTCATTAACACAAGCATCTATCTTAATGTGAGATAAACCTAACTGTGAAAGTAAATTTTTGGTTTCATATCAGTTAGATGACATCTTACTATCTAAAGGTTGTGTTTCTTTCATCAATTGGGCAATGCCATCATAACAGGCCCGTGACATGTGATACTCAGACTTAATGTTCAACAGACGGACAGCAGCAGATAACTCAGAATGATTCTGACACCCATCTCATAGAGGAGTTGACGCAGAATTCAATAGGTCGAAGAAACGTTGAGCACTTTCATTGGGCTGCTCATTCATATGAGGAGGACTTTGATGGTAATTAGACCCAATGGCGTCCAATACCATCCTTTCATACGGATTACTTAAAGAACCCTGATCAAAGTTATCAAATCCACCCACTTCTCTGTCTGTATCCGATGCTTCAGTAAACGGCTCTCCATGAGCCGTCCAGTTCAAGTAAAAAGGCATGAACCCCTACTTGTAAAATGAAATCTAACATCATCACACAGTCTAAACTGCAAATTCTTACATTTCCAACAAGGACAACGAATGCTGCTACCGCTCATGTTTTCAGGGTGAGCAACAACAAATGATATAAATTATTTAACCCCAGACTCCCACTCCTCTATATAACCCTTTCGGCCTGGCAAGAAACGATTACAGTACATCCAACTGCGGCCTAACTCCATTACCAACTAAATCTGTTGGTAAACGTATAAAACACATCCATGACAACATATACTTATTTTTTTTAACCCATTGAAAACATATCTTTGTTCTTGATAAAAGTTAGTTATGGTGTTCATATTTAGCCCCATTTCTTTGAAAGATAATATATATTTTATTTATTGATAAAATAAATATGTGTGCCTTTAATAATCATGTCTGGCTTTTATTAACCCATCAAAATTATTTAAAAAAGCAAATTTAGTTAATTATACCTAACAAAATACTACATTTCTATTAATTTCATAAATAAACCAAATTAATATGCAAATTCAACCAAAAATATTTTTAATTCAACACTTTCTTGATAGATATATATGCACATAAATATTAAGCCCAATCATGCAAGCAAGGTTAATTACTTGCACCTAACAAATTCCAATTTTCTATTAAGTTATGAAATTAATGAATTATCATGGATTAGAATTTATACAATTTTTTTTCATACATGCCCATAAATATTATTGAATTATCATGGATTAGAATTTATATAATTTTTTTTCATACATGCCCATAAATATTATTGAATTATCATGGATTAGAATTTTTTTTCATAAATATTATTGTATATCATATATATATATATAAATATATTCTCCAATACCATAAACTTGTTTCAGAAATAAATTTTAGTTCATTATACCTAAACACTATATATAAATTTCTTATTAATTGCTCGAATTTAAAAATTAAAAAAAAAATTCATAGGAAAATGTATTTCATTCAATAAAACTTGGTTGATAATTATATATGCACATAAATATTGATCCCAACCAAGCAAAGTTAAAATTACCTAACAATTTCTAATTTTCTATTAATTTTGGAAATTAATTAAATTACAAAAATGTATTTAATTATCATGGGTTACATTATTTTGACATATACCATATATATTCTTCATAACCATCACTATAGGTTCAAAAACAAATTTTACTTAATTAAACCAAACAAAATAAGTAAGTTATATTAATTTCCGAAACTAAAAAATTGAAAAAAATTCAGCAAATTAAATATATAACTGGGTGAACCCTAAAATTCAATCAACATTAACAAATCACAAAAATATCATACAGGTCACAACCAAAAAACCATAAAATTTTCAGATTTTTCGCAATAAAATTAAAAATAAATAGAAAAATAAAAACCTTCAAGAACTTACCTCAAAATCGCACAACGAACCTCCAAAATGCGTAGGAATGCTTCGAATCTGTTAGAACAACTAAGAAGTTGCAATCATTGTAGCCAAAAAAACTCAAATACATATTAAAACGAAAAAAACGCAAACAGTAGCAAAAAATACCCCTAAAAAATGAAAATACTTATAGGAGTTCGAGAATGGCCACCAGATCCACGAAAACAAGCTGAACAAGTGACAATTTACCAGCCCAAGTGCACGGAAATGGCCGATTTGCAGAGCTCTTGTGCTGTGTGTGCGAGTGAGAGAGAGTTAGCGAGAGAGAAGAACAGAGAAGTGAGCCTGACACGAATGGCTGGGAGGGGGGCTAAATTAATTTCACAGCCGTTGGAAAAAAAAAAATAAAACGCACCGTTTCACTAAAACAGTTGGCTGGTCAACTTGGACTTTTTCCAACAACTAAGCCGTTGGAAATAGAAAATAAAATTTCCCTCCCTTTTTATTCCCAAATTCAAATTTTCTTTTTTTTTTTCCCACTCTTCAAATTAGGACAGTGGAGGGCGCGAACAGGTAATTAATTTCAAGCCGTTGGAAACAACTTTTTCTTTTTACCAACGGCTTATTGCGTTGGTATTTTCCAACGGCTAGGCTGTTGGAAATAAACGCGTTGGAAACTCCCTAATTTTTAGTAGTATATGCACTATTTACACATATTTTTTTTAAGTAAAAGTGGAGTCAATGGAGCCTATACTTTTTATATTCAATTTAATATATCACCAAAATGTTCAAATATCACTCCAAAGTTACAACATTGGTCTTAGATCTTTTTTTTTAAAAAAAAGATTCTATAATTTGGTCCTTACGCTTTTTAATTATTTTAATTGTAATCCTTATATTTTTCAAAATTTTTAAATTCAACCCAGACTTTAACAAAATTTCCCTTTTTTTATCGGTAAAGTATACTTTTATTAGCAGTCAAAATTAAATTTACATCACATAAGTTGGGCACACCCCATTTTAATTTTTTTTTCCGGTGGTAATTTTGGATATTTAAACTAGTTACGATAAAACCAAAAATCCCCAAAATCAAATATAGATCAACCATTTACTTGAAACACTATCAAAGATCACAATCACCAACTCACAAAGATAATCTATTAAAGTTTGTCAGAGAACATCAAGAACAATGTCGAGCACAATTTACACACACAAATTCCTTAATTATACATAACTTCTAATAATTACACCGATTGATTAAAGATAAAATGAAAAAGACCTCTCACTAATCAAAGAATGATCCTCGCTTGCTATCATATGTATCGTCTTTCTCCCTCTAAGAATTCTCCTCGTGTAAGTCCCGATCACCAGCAATGGCTGTGAGACTGCTGTCAAACTTGCAAACACACACAGAGGAATGACGAAGACAATCTCGTTGAATTATTCATTAACTGAACAGCTTAAATAGCTGGTTACAAAAACAGGATAAGAACTAAAATATCAAAGCTGGATAACAACGTTGAACAAGCTTCCTAAACGTGGCTGGAGACTAGGAGAAAATCAAGAAAAAATCTCAGCACCTAAACAATAGCATAACTCTGCTAAAAAACAGGGCTTATTCGAACTAACTCAAACAGCAAATTTAAACTAAGTAAAACGGTACACTTCACATATCCTCCCTTAAACTGATCTGTACCAGGATCTGTTTACTCCACTGATGCACACATGCCCACCTTGTCTCGAAGCTTCAAAAATTGCTCCAATTTAAGAGGTTTGGTCAGCATATCTGAAACTTGATCTTGTGAACTGCAGTAGTCAAGTTCCGCACTTCCATCTTTGGTGAGGTCACACAAAAAGTGAAAACGCACATCTATGTGCTTGCTCACACCATGGAGCACTAAATTTTTTGAGAGTTTAATAGTTGAACTATTATCACAGTAAATAACAGTACCTATTTTCTGTACATCTCCAATCTTTTCAAGAACTCTTCTAATCCAAATTGCTTGACAGGCACAGTGAGCTGCAGCAATAAATTCGGCCTCTGTGGTTGATAAAGGTACAACCGACTGCTTCTTTGAGGACCATGAAACAGCCCCTGTTCCATACATAAACACAAACCCAGATGTACTCTTCTTATCATCAACATCTCCGGCATAGTCACTGTCGGTGTACCCCACCAAACCTCCATTAACGCCTCTCTTGTAAGCAATTCCCAGCTCTGCAGTTCCTCTTAAATACCTCAACACCCTCTTCACAGCTTGAAGATGAAGTTCCGTGGGTTTCTCCATATATCTACTGATCAAGCTCACAGAAAACATCAAGTCCGGCCTTGTAACTGTCAAATACATCAAACTTCCAATTATCTGCTCAAAATAGGTTGTATCGACAACAGCCCCTCCTTCATCCTTTGACAGCTTGAACCCAGGAACAACAGGATTCTTCACAGCATTGCTTTCAGCCATACTGAATCTTTCCAGAACCTCCATGGCATACCTCCTCTGATTAATGAATATACCCTGCTCATTTTGAATTACTTCTATTCCGAGAAAATAGGACATTTTCCCCAGATCAGTCATAGAAAATTCTCTCATCATTGATGATTTAAATTTACTAAACATGTTCTCACTATTGCCAGTAAATATTAAATCATCAACATAGAGACTTACAATGAGAATGGAGCTTTCTTCGATCTTGACAAATAGTGTGTGCTCACAATAGCATTTTTCGAAACCTTCACTGTTAAAGTAACCTTCAATCCGACTATACCATGCCCGTGGAGCTTGCTTAAGGCCATACAATGCCTTCTTCAACCTATATACTTTTTCTTCTTCTCCCTTAACCTCAAAACCTTGAGGTTGTTCCACAAACACGTCCTCCTTCAACTCTCCATGTAAAAAGGCACTTTTAACATCAAGATGATATACACACCAACCCTTTTGAGCTGCTATTGCTAGTATCAGCCGAATTGTGTCCCATCTAGCAACTGGGGCAAACACTTCATGATAGTCTATTCCATATTGTTGGGAATAGCCCTTAGCAACCAGACGCGCCTTGTGTTTGTCTAACTCACCCTTCTCGTTGAACTTGGTCTTGTACACCCATTTTACTCCCACCCTTTTTGTGTCTCTTGGCAATGTAACCAGCTCCCAGGTTTTATTCTTTTCGATTGCCTGTATTTCTTGTTTCATGGCTTCCTTCCAATGTAATTTCTGTGTAGCTTCTTCAAAAGAAGTCGGATCCCCTGCTGTTACGACCATCATCATATTTTGTCCTTCATCAAAATCAAAAAGTCCTTCTCCAGTAATATAATCATTTCTCCATGCCGGTTCCTTTATGATTCTGCGCGGTAAAGGGTCGATCCTCCCTTGAGCTGGACTCGCTTGATTTTCTTCATCTGTAGATTCATCGATTTCTTCAATTCCCCATTTATCATTTGCTTGTTCATCACTCTCCCATTCTAGAACATCAAGCTTCTATTCTGCTTCACTTTGCTCCCAATCCCAGATTTCATCTTCTGCAAACACCACATCTCTACTGATTATCACTTTTTTAGTGATGGGATTGTAGAGTTTATACGCTTTCGACTCGTCACTAATACCCAGCAATATACACTTCATGCTCTTATTATCCAACTTTGTCCTGCGGACATATGAGATGTGCGCATACGCGATACAACTGAATGTCCTAAAATAATCGACCGAGGGTTTGTTGCCGCTCCAGGATTCTTCCGGCGTCCTGTCTTTCACGGCTAAGGTGGGGCTACGATTCAAGATGTGAATCGCTCAATTGACAGCTTCTGGCCAAAATCTCTTTGGCATATTCTTCCCACAAAGCATTGATCGGACCATGTTCATCAAAGTGCGGTTCTTCCTCTCTGCCACTCCATTCTGTTAAGGTGTGTACGCTGCCGTAAGCTGTCTTGCAATACCATTATCACTGCAAAATTGATTGAACTCTTTTGAGGTAAACTCTCCTCCTCTATCTGTTCTCAGACAACATATGAGATTTCCACTTTCTTTTTCTACCATCAATTTGTATCTTTTAAAAGTCTCAAGCGCCTCAGATTTCTCATTGAGAAAATAAGTCCAGGTCTTTCTACTAAAATCATCTATAAAATTGATGACATACCTTTTTCCACTATGTGATTCCGGCTTAATCGGTCCACATAAGTCACTGTGAACCAGTTGCAAGGTCTTTGCTGCCCTCCATGTGGTTTTCTTCGGAAACGCCCCTCGATGTTGCTTCCCCATCATACAATCAGAACAGATCTTCATTGAGTCAGCCAGAATTGGTAGACCTTTCACCATGTCTTTTGATTGAAGCACGTTGAGTCCTTTGAGACTAAGATGCCCAAATCTTCGATGCCAAAGCTGCGCGTTTTCTTCAATGGACGTCTGCAGACACACCTCAGCTGGTGATATTACAGACATCATCACTATAAACATCCTGTTTGATGCCATCTTACATTGCATCATTCTTCCACGTGTCGGATGGTAGAGAGTACACACATTATTCTTTATCAGAATGGTAATCCCTTTCTCTTGCAATTGACCCATGCTCAATAAATTATTTTCCAACTCTGGTACAAAATAAACGGAAGTAATCACCTGATTAACTCCATTCATTTGAACTTTAATGTCTCCTTTTCCCATGGCCACCATCTTCGCATTGTTTCCGAGCCTTATGGTTTGTCTGAATTCCTCATCAAATGTTGAAAACCACCCTCTAACTCCACACATGTGATTACTACAGCCGGAATCTAGAAACCATAAACCTTCAGTTTGCTTCTCATTTGGCTGTGTAAAGGACATGAGCAACATCTCTTCTTTATCCTCTTCCACATAGTTTGTACCTTTCTCCAAGCTAGGACATTCATATTGAAAATGTCCTAGCTTATGACATTTGTAGCATTCAACGGTTTCTTTGGAGAAGTTTTGTCTGCCTCTTCCTCTACCTCTTCCTCTAGGGCTCCACCGACCTCGTCCTCTACTACCCCTGAACTGTTCTTCATTTGTGGCTTTCAAGAGTTGTTCCTCTTCTTGTTGTCCTTGCATTCTCTGCTCGTGCACCAAGAGACTACTTTGAAGTTCGTCAATGCTCATGGTGCTCACATCATTTGACTCCTCAATTGAACAAACAACATAATTGAACCGAGGTGTCATTGATCTGAGAATCTTCTCTACCACCACATTTTGATCCATTTTTTCACCATAAGCCTTCATTTTATTTGCAATAGACAGTGTTCTTGCAAAGTATTCATCAACTTTCTCTCCATTCTTCATGCCAAGAATTTCAAATTCTCTCCGAAGGGCCTGAAGTTGAGCTCTTTTGACTTTGGTAGAGCCTTGATACTTTTGTTTCATCGAATCCCAAATGGCCTTTAAGGAGCTTTTGTCTAGGATAGTCTCCAGGATGGTTTTGTCTATTGCCTGAAACAAGTAGTTTTTCACCTTTAAATCTCGTAGCTTTTGCTCATCAAGAGCCTTCCTTTGTACAGCTGTCATCTCCCTTGTATCTGCAACAATCCCTTCATCCACTAAGCTCCAGAACTCCTTTGATCGTAAGAAGTTTTCCATCAGCATTGACCAATGGTCATAGTGGCCATCAAACTTTGGAATGGCCGGTTGAACAAAGGATGCATCTGCTGATGTTGCCATTGTTCTTTCTCGCACTCTTTTTCACTCTGCTCATGTGTTTTGCTCTCACAGAACCACTTAGTATGGCTCTGATACCAATTGTGAGACTGCTGTCAAACTTGCAAACACACACAGAGGAATGACGAAGACAATCTCGTTGAATTATTCATTAACTGAACAGCTTAAATAGCTGGTTACAAAAACAGGATAAGAACTAAAATATCAAAGCTGGATAACAACGTTGAACAAGCTTCCTAAACGTGGCTGGAGACTAGGAGAAAATCAAGAAAAAATCTCAGCACCTAAACAATAGCATAACTCTGCTAAAAAACAGGGCTTATTCGAACTAACTCAAACAGCAAATTTAAACTAAGTAAAACGGTACACTTCACAATGGCAGGCAGCCTCTGGCCGATAGCAATGGCCCTGACAAAGAAACAAATCAATTCTGATGGTATGGAGTTGTGGTCAAATCTGGAGTGGACTGGTGGCTCTTGACAAGGACTGACACAATGTACTTCGCTGCCGATTCAGAGGAGGATGAGGATTGGATAAACTCGAGTGGATGGTTGCCTCGCCTCCATCTACCTTGACTGAACCGGGCGTGCCCCTGCTCCGGGTCAGCAATCTCATTGAAAGCGAGCTGGCATCGAACGAATGACCTCGTTCCCGGGTCATTCGGGTAACTGTTCAAAGCTTGATTGGATCTAGTTACTTCTCTTTGATTCAACTGACGACAGCATCTTTAGGGTGATCGGTAGCCTAGGTTGCGGAGAGGACGACGGCAGCGATTTTCCAACGAACGGATAACTTCTGGGTTGGAGCCAGGGGCTGGCTTACTTTTCCTCGTCGGAAGACAAATGTTCACCTCTTCGGTGGAAACAGCTAGGCGCTTCGGTGCCATCGATTTGATTCAAGTTTGGGACGAAGAATGGTTGGAGTAAACGACGAATTTGGATGATAAGAATTAGGTAAAGAAACAACTATCGTAGCCTTTGGATCCTGGAGTTGAAAGTAATAGGAATGGCATGAGTCTAGCTAGTTGAAGATGGAGTAGATTGTTAGATACAGAAGTTGGGGGAGCAAAGTTTTTAGGAAGAAGACTAAGAGGACAAAATAGGCATTTTCCTTTTTCTATTGAGGAGTATGTGTAGGAAAGCTTAGATACGTTAACGTGGGAAGAGTTAAGAAAGATGGAAACTTAAAAGGCAGTTAGGGGTGTTCGTGGTGTGGTTTAATGCGGTTTATGGCCAAACCCATAACCGCACCGTATAGTAAACGGTTTTACAATTAAAAAACAATAACCGTACCGCTTTATATACAAATAAAAAAAAAATCACAACACATAAATGCGATTCGGTTTGCGGGTTGGTTGCGGTTTTTTCACGCTATAAATCTATCATACTAAATCTAAATAATTAATATAAGCACATAACATAGACAAAAATAAAAAATAAAAATACAATTTAGTCCATAAAACCAACACACATAAGAAATATAAATTTCAAATAAGTTAAATTTATCATCCTAAATTCTACACACATAAGAAATATATTCTCTGTTTTCCATCATCAAAACACATAAATAGTAAACTATTTGTCTGCAACATTATATCACAATAGACCGTCAAAGCAAAGAGTCATTCATCATACCTCAATGCTTACATAATGATGCAAAAAACATAATCCACAACCGAACATAACACCATTAATTTATTATATTTGAATGAGTTAGAAAAATAAAAGTAAAAAAAAATATGCATCATTACCTAGAAGATGAATGCAAGAATAACATTTCAGCTATCATTGACATTAGTAGAAAAAGGAGACTCGGGTGATTTTGTGGAAAACTCTGTGCAAACACAAAATAAATAATATCAATAAAATTTTTATAAGTATCAATATGGATTGAGTATTCCTTTAAGTATTAGACTTTAATTTTTGGTTTAAGAAATTAGTTTTAAATGATAGAATTAGAGATTAAAAGGGAGAGAGAATTAGCCAAATAGGTATATAATTTTAATTTATATTAGATTAGCTCTCTTATATCAGGCTGGTGCAGTTTTTACCGGTTTTGACATTCAAAAACCGTAACCGCACAATATGATATTCAGTTTTAAGATTTTTAAACCCGGACCATAACCGAAACCGCATAAAACAACATACCATCGATTTGGTGCGGATTGGTTTATACGGTTTTGCGGGTTGATCGGGTTCCGTGCACACTCCTAGCAGTAAGTGTAAGTATTCCTCCCTTTATTTAATAGCACGTCCAGAGTACACAAGGAGATTGATTAAGCAGAACAGATGGTGTTGCAGAACTCAAACCTCAAAATATGTAAGGATCGAAATCGAGGAAAACTCGATGTATGAAACTTTGTCTCCACCAAACTAAACGAAACGATGAAAAAAATAAAAAAGGTAAACCAAAGGGTTAATTGTTTCATCCCATAAAAAATTGTGTACTCAGTCAAAATCACCAAGTTCACAAACACCGATAATATAAAGAAAGCACAAAACATTATTGTTAAAGAAGATAAGTCCCAGCCCAACTAAAATATTGGCACTAGTTATCGTTTTGTACAGATTGATATTAATGTACATATCATGTCTCCTACTTGTAATACAAGTCAAGTGTAACTCTACTTATACAATATTAATATAAAAGGAGGAAGCCTCAATGAGGCGCTTGTGCGGCAAATCTTCCCTCTCTCTATACTTTATTTTTCAATTATATCTTGTAATCCACTGCGCTGTTGCGCATATATAAAATGGCACACAAAGCTAGGAAAGTGTCCAATCTACCATATTCAAATCGATTTTGCTTGTTACGCGTTTGTTCCTGCCATATAAACTTCAGATTAATTTTCTTTTGTTTTTTTCTATAAAAACCTCAGACCTCTACAAATAAAAGTTTATAAAAATAAAAATCAGGTTCATTATTCAGACAACCAAAGAAAGTAAAAAATTGCTTTATGTGCTACTCAGGCTTCTAAATTCATATCCTAAAACAACTGGAAAAATGAGAGGTTCCAATTTGTGTGTACCTGCCATGCTTGCTGTTGCTTTGATCATAGCAACATGCATGTGTGAAGATATGTTTAGGAGGAGGCTCACACCCTGTAACCAGTTGTAAGAAAAATATCTAATTAACTTTTAGCTGTAGTAACAATTTTACCATCTCTCTACTCATAGGCCAACCTGTAAATTTTATCCTTTAGAGATTGCGAACTCGGCGTACTGTAATAATTAGCAACCAAACCCTACAAAGAAAGGACAAAAAAAAAACCTAATAGATTTATGACCAACAACTTTTGGTGACACCATGCATTATAGTAAAATGAGAAAAGAAACCCATACCAGTTCAAGTAACTTGGTTCACACTACTAAAATATATAGACTATTTATGACGGTCAAATTTTCAACTTTCAGGCTGATGCAAATTTCCAACATTTAAAATCATTGGATATGACAGAAAAATCTCCAACAGCCAAGCTTTTACTGCTTTATGATACTATATTAATATTAACCACACACTGGTAGTGATCCAAAGTTATCCAGTAATGAAGAGAAAGAAATCTACTCCACTGAAGGTATAATTTTAACACATCAAACCTATGCTCGTGGATTCTACTCCATGATTTCGATTTTACTGCATATAATACTGTTAAAATTATGAAGTAAAATCCTCATCATGTATTCTTTGTACTAAATTTATTTTTAATCTTTTGCGTCTTAACAGCTTGCTGGGGCTCTTTTAATAAAATTTTTTGAAGTATTGTTTAAAAAAAAAATCATCTTTAACTATCCTTTGTAAGTTTTACTTCTTGATAGTTGTACATAGCAGTATAATACTGGTCCTGCCGGGTGGCATAAACGTCCAACCTGCATCAACTGTACACCTACCCTTCTCCCATACTACATCTCCATTTCATGGTAAATGACAACTGATGACATTCTCGCAAAACATGAATTAGATTGCAATACTCTCCATTCTTTGATGATCATAACTTGGTAAAATGCAGCCAATAAAAGTTCTGTACTTGCAAAGCTGAGCTTGATTTTTGTTCCCTATATAAACCAAAAAAATATGTCTTCATGCTATTCATTTGTCCTTATGTTTAACAAAAAAGTTTCGAAGTTGGCCTCTGTTTAGCCATTGGCACAATTACTTTCCAAGGTATAACGCACTGATACTTCCATAAGGTTCTGAACTATGGCTTTGCCAAACCACCAGTTATCTGAACTTAACTTCTATCTTATTTTGGTTGGAGAAGCAGTACTTCTATAGGGCCGAAAGGAAAATGAAATCTCAGGCTACACACATTGGTGAGAATATTCTCACCTGAGTGCTCTGTAAGACCCAGGAAATAGTGCTTCAGTCTAATAAATAAAGTTAAGAATTCATAGCATGGCAAATGCATCAATCCTACTCCTATTGTTGGGATGGATCCAAAATAATTAGGGTAAATTTAAAAAGTACTGATCTAACCTACACTTTACCTCTTTTATTTTAAAAAACTTACACTTTGTCTTATACTTTTTTTATAGTGTCCGACAACTTTTAAAACTTTAAATTAAATTGTCTAACAATCATGTTCAACAAATTTCAAGATTTTTTATATTAATAACTAACTGACCTTTGAAAAATATTGATAAACATTTACAGGAAGAAAAATGAATTTACAGAAAGAAAAAAAATGATAATTTAAATATCTGTTAACTATAAAAAAATATTAGAGAAACCGAAATTACTAAAAGATAACTATCATAGAATTTAAATTATAGTTTCAGAAGTTGTTATCGGACAATATATAAAAACCAAGGGTAAAGTGTAGGTTTTAAAAATAAAGAGGCAAACTGTAAATTAGGATAAGCCTTAGGGGGTAATTGTAACTTACTTAAATAATTAGCATCAAACTCATAAGATAAAATCCACAAACACTAAAGCCAATAAATCACAATCAAGTATAAACAATCAGAAAAGTAGCACCAAACAAAAATAATAAAGATACACAATATATATGAAAACTCGTCCAATGTAAAAGGAAAAACCATGAAACAAACCTGCAGTAAAATTTAATATTAAGAAGAATAGTACAACGTTCAATATTCAAGTTATTAATCAAATTTGAATCTTAGCATACTAATTTAATAAAAACTTAAAATTCAACAATTTAAAATTCCTATAAAAATCTCATGTCACAAAGATCTTAAAACATCAATACTCCACGAACAATACTCCATAAACTCAAGAGAACGGCACTCCTAAATTAAGGCCACATCACAAATACATGCCGCCGAAACGAGCCCCGCAATACTGCCACCAAAGATATTTTCTGTCTCGTGATCGTCCATGCGTTCTCTCTCACACACTTCCGCAGTGAAGAAGCTCACAGTTGGCTTTACGGCCTTTTTAAAACCAAGTCCCAGGTGGACTCATAAAGCAAAGCCAATTAGGCTTTTTTCTCCACAAGCCACTCACGTGGCGATAAAACCAAAATAAGTAATATAATTTTTTTAAGCTATGAGATTAGACCCACAACAATTAGGAGCACATGATCCCTGTGAGGACGTACCATCAAGAGAAGGGATGACAAAATCTAATCCAATCTAATGATCTGATCTAATCTATTAGAACATAAATTCGACATGACTTAATTTGATAAAAAAAGTCAACAATCTGAATCCAACTGCATCTAACATAACATAAACTCAAAGTCAATTAAAAGGAAACTCAAAAAAACATGAACCCAAATGACCCGAATCCAAAATACCTTAACCTAAAATGACCTACGCCTGAATTGACCTGAACTGAACTTGAAATGCCTCAAACCTAAGACTAACTTGACCTGAATCCAAAAAGATTAAATAACTAAACCTAACAAGACCCGATTTTAACCCTTACCCTAAACCTTAAGTTCTCTTTCATTATTTTCCATATTTCCTAAGTGTTAAATACAGAGGTTTCCATGTTTAGTAACTTCTATTTTTTGAAACTTTCATATTCAATGTCTTATATTTAGTAATGGTAACTTCCATTTTTTTGTACTTCCATATTTAGTAAGTCTTATATTTGGGTAGAGGATTTCCATATTTAGTAGTTCCATTTTTTTAAATGTTTATGTTTAATAATTCTCATATTTTGGGAAGAGATTTCCATATTTAGTAACTTTTATTTTTTGAGGAATTCTATATATTACAAATATCATATTTGAGGAGGAAACATCCATATTTAGTAAGCCCCATATTTAAATTTTTCTAAAAAAAAAATAATTTTTATATCTAATAAGTTTAATGATTTTAATAGCCAATTGTTAAAATTACAACATTCATCCTTAAACTTTTAAGTATAGTGCAATAAGGTACCTAAATTTGAAAAAATTTCATTTCAATCACTCCTAATAATTACAACATAGGTCCCTAACTTTTGAAATCTTGGCACTTTCACCCAAAATTTTTCAAATTTTACAGTTTAGTCACTAATAGTGAACTTCATTTACATTTCATAGTAATTTTAAAGAAAATTCATCAAAATATAAGCATAGCAAAATTTTTGTAGTGTATGTTTGGATGATAGCTGGGTAAGAATCTAAATAACCTGTATAGTGATAGTTGAAGGGTATAGGTTTAGAAAAATGGTCGGTCGTCGAAACCGCAAAAAATAATTCTGATATCACCAACAACTCAGAATACATAAATTTGTAATATAGTAGTGAAAACCAGGTCGAATCCCAAGGGAAATTTTTTTACTGAAAGCTTCCTGTCAGAAACTGAAATAAAAGATTTGGGGGGGGGGTTTCTTGAAACGAATGCTGAAATAAATTAACTGTAGAATTAAAATGAAATTAAGTAATACTAAGAACGCTCAGTTCAGGGTTGATTATCCATTTCAATCACGCAGTTGATCATTGAAAGAAAATATTTCTTCAATCCAAGCAAATAAACAGGATTCTCTTTAAAGCTAAAAAGAACCTAAAGAATTCAACAGTAAAATTAACCAGAAAAAGCTTCAGATTAATTTCTTAATTTTGAGTAACAAGATATTGAAAAGCAATTTCTAATAAACCCAAAATTAGCATTAGGAACAATGAATAAAAGTTTATTCCAGGCAATAATCCAAAAGCTTGAAAAATTTAACTTGTCTTACTTCTCTATATGAATTAACCAGAAATAAAAATAATCTTCAATCAATTCACTTGCTTCTAATTGAATTATTCACCTAAGCGGTTGAAAGAAAATTAAGCAAATTTGTAATCGTATAACCAATCCAACAATCGATAACAGAAAAATTAATTGCAATAAATCTGAATAACAATAAAGTGGATACTTGAATTTAAGAAAAGTTTAAGCAAAAAAAATTAATCCTCACAACTGGTGTTAGCGATGAAAATTATCCCTAAAACTGAATCAGAAAATTACTTACTCATATTTGCAAAAAAAAATAAATAAATAAAAAGTGTAAAAACCTAAAAATTGCCCTGGCGCGTTCTCTCTCAGCTCCTTTTATTGCCACCAAATTGCCTCTCTCGAGAACAAAGCGCGCTAAAAAAAAAATAGATTTTGGACTGATCAAATACCTCCAAGTTACGTTGAAATGGGGCTTTCCCGTGATTGGCTACGAAGTCCGTATAACTTGGGAGTCTTAAACCCAATTCGTTTTAACTTTAGTTAATTGACTATAAAATGATTTATTTTTATTTTTATATTTTTTTTACTTGAAACTAATTTTAATTAAAAGCCAATATTATGTAGTTACAATAATCAATTTGAAAGTAAATTTTTATCATCTTACTAAATTTTTATGAATTTTTCTAATTTGAAGCCTTAAAAAAGAAAATTCATAAAAATTTAACAACATCCTAAAAATTTACTTTCAAATTGATTATTGTATCTGCATAACATTGACTTTCAAATAAAATTGGTTTTAAGTAAAAAAGATGTAAAAGTTAAAAAAAATTAGTTAACTTTAGCTCAAATAAATTGGGCCTTAAATTATCCGGTCCTTCTATTCTGACTCTCACAAGCATTTGATCGAGCACTTTGCAGGCGTAAGGAATTTGGTGCACAAACGGCCATTCTCGAGCCCAACTTCCGTAGTTCAAATGGAAACAAGAAAGAGAGCTTAATTCAGAACATTGGAAGCCAATTTGCTGTCACTCACTGCCTTGAACCACTGCAAAATGAACAAAACTGTAGGCCGCGACAACACAGCTAATGGAAAGAAATCCATGCAGAGAAGGCTGGTGCTTAAATAGCCAAGTTGGACTTTGCTTCTTCATTGTCCAAAATGGCAACGTCTCCAAGCTCTCAAATAAAATTAAACAAGTGGGCTAATACTCCTCCAGCCATGAAGAGTTGATGCCAAGGCAAAAAGAGCCACTTTATTCCTTCTAGTCCAAAAATGCCATTGTGCCTTTATTCCCTTCAAAACAAAAAATAACATCATTAATAGCCCTACCAACTTAATAAATTGGGACAAAAGCTAAGGAAATTATTAAATAAATATATATAAATTATGAACTCATCAAATTCCCCCATACTTAGTTTTTGCTCGTCGTTAGGTAAAACTCAAAATAGAAACATTTGAGCTAAACTGAGTAAAATAATTTCACATCCAAGGGTCTTAAAAAACTTAACAAGAGGAATTCAGCAAGAAATCTACTCGGCAATAGCAACTCAAAACTAAATAAGTCCTTAAAAACAATTTCTTCTCAGGTTAGTAACAATCACCATTGAAAATCTGAGAAAAACATCAAACTTTTTGTACGAAGTAAAGAGAACAAACCAGGTAGATAAGAACTAAAAAGCCATAACCAGTCTTACCACAAACCCATGGAAAATAAGAAATCAACTGAGAATTTACTTTTTTTAAAAAAAATTTCTTGATTTTTTTTCATTTTATTTTTTTCGTGTGCTTTGCTATTTAGCGAGTATATAATAGGGCCTCTACCATACCCAAGCTACTAACTCGACACAACTCTAAAGTGGTCTTTGACCATACTCATGTTCTTAGTACCTTTTCAAGCAGTAATCGACTCTTATCTTAGGAAAAGACCTCAGCCTACTTCAATATCCAGAACAGCGGAGCAGCAAATTTCCTTTTTTTTTCAGCATAATGCAACAATTCAAACAATTTTTATTTTTTCTCAAGTGATTCAAATCATCCATGAACCGAACAAACCACATATTCAACTTAATAAGCTCATAATTTCATAAGGTTTAAATAAATGTACTAAGCATAAATATTTGATGAAAAAATCAGCTTCTCAAGATAACTATCAACTAGCTTGATCAAAAATTGCAAGAACAATTTTAAAAATAAAATTTAGGAGTTGCATAAAGGCTAATAAATTACTAACTCAACACTCCAGCTAAGCATTCAAGAACTAAAAAGGTGAAACCATCTTAACAATTCAAATCGATGCTTAAAAGTATGAATAAAAAAAATTAGTTCAAAAATTTTGAAAACAGAAAATTAGGGCCCAAGCTTCCCACTGCCCCATACTTAAATTGAATATTGTCCTCAATATTCACAATAAAAACACAGATGGGGGAGAGAAAAGGTACCGCCCTGAAAGGTGATTTCACAGTGATTCGCAACCCAGAATTTTACTTTAACTCACTGTCCCATATGGTTCAGTTCACCTCTAGCTTGAAAGAGATATTGTCTGACCAAGAAAATCAGTTGTGAGAATAAAGAAATCTGAAAAATAAAAGCTGGTAAATAAAAATAAAAATAAAAGAAAAAAAGAGAAAAAAAAAATCCTAATTGTTCGTGGCCCAAAACCATGCTTGGGTTGCCTCCCAAAAGTACCTTTCTTTATTGTCTTTGGCTAGACAACCTACTTCCTGCATCAGTCTGACTCATAGGTAGGAGCAACCAAGTGAATTTCCTCCATATAAAAGACAACAATATTTTCAAGAAAAGGTTTCAGCCTGTGACCATTCACTTTAAAAACGTTGTTAGTCTCCAAACTTTTAATTTTAACAGCACCATATGGAAAAGTATTCACTACAGTAAACGGACCAATCCATCTAGATTTCAACTTACCTGGCATGAGCTTTAGCCTTGAATTAAAAAGAAATACCTTTTGACCTTTAAAAAATTGTTTATGATTCAGCCGCTTATCATAAAGGTCCTTTGTGCGCTCCTTATACATGCTAGCATTGTCATATGCTTCCAACCTAGTTTCTTCCAACTCTTGAAGTTGCAACTTTCTTTCCTTTCCAGCTTCTTTCAGATCAAAGTTGCACTACTTAACAGCCCAAAAAGCACGATGTTCAATCTCTACAAGTAAATGACACAACTTACCAAAAACTAACTGATACAGTGACATTCCAATCGGTGTTTTATATGCTATCCGGTAAGCCCATAGTCCATCCTCTAAGTGCAGGCTCTAGTCTTTCCTGTTAGGATTGACTGTTTTCTCCAAGATGCTCTTTATTTTCTATTTGAAACTTCAACTTGGCCGTTGGTTTGCAGGTGGTAAGCAGTAGCTATTCAATGGTGCACCCCATATTTCCTCATTAATGCTTCAACAATTCGGTTACAGAAGTGTATACCCTGATCACTAATAATTGCTCTAGGAATCCCAAACCTACTGAAAATGTTAGACTTGAGAAATCCTACAACAACTTTAGAGTCGTTAGTACGAGTAGCCTTTGCTTCTACCCATTTTGAAACATAATCCACAGCAAGCAATATATAAACAAATCCAAAAGAGTTAGGAAAAGGTCCCATAAAATCCATTCCCCATACATCAAAAAGCTCACAATATAATATAGGGGTTTGGGACATTTCATTTCAGTGGGATAAATTTCCAACTCTTTGAAATTTTTCACAAGTCTTACAGAACTGGTATGAATCCTTAAACAATGTTTCCCAATAAAACCCGCTATCCAAAATTTTCCTAGCTGTCCTTTTAGGGCCAAAATGTCCTCCACAAGCATAACTATGCAATAAGTAAGAATGGAATGAATTTCATTATCAGGCACACACCTATGAATAATCTAATCAGAATCGATTTTCCAAAGATATGGTTCATCCCATATATAATACTTAGTCATTTTTAATTTTGTTCCTTTTTGCTTGTTCAGGTCTTTTGGTAAAATTCCAGCAGTTAGGAAATTAACAATATCAGCAAACCAAGGCTCCTTACTTTGCACCTGTAGTAGCTGTTCATCGAGAAATAATTCTGAAATTAGCAAAGCCTCTTCGTCACGCACTAGTCGACTCAAGTGGTCAGCCACAGAATTATCAACTCCTTTCTTATCTTTGATCTCTAAGTCGAACTCTTGCAATAACAAAACCCAACATATAAGTCTCGGCTTAGATTCCTTCTTTGCCAGTAAGTACTTGAGGGCTGCATGATCAGAAAAAACAATTACTTTAGACTCCAGTAAATATGATCGAAATTTATCTAAAGCAAAAATAATAGCTCAAAGCTCATTTTTTTGTGGTCAAATAGTTGCATTGGGCAGGATTCAGCGTCCGTGATGCGTAGTAAATGACATAGCTGTTCCTTCCAATTCTTTAGCCAAGTACAGCTCCTACAACATATTGACTGGCATCACATATGATCTCAAAAGGAATGTCTCAATTAGGAGGCTGTATGATCGGTGCAGATGTGAGCAACCCTTTCAGCTTGTCAAAGGCAGCTTTGTAGTCCTCTCCAAAGTCGAAAGACACATCCTTTTGTAACAGCTTGGTTAAAGGTTTTGCAATCTTTGAGAAATCCTTTATGAAACACCTGTAAAAACCTGCATGGCCAAGAAAACTACGAATTTCTCACTCATTAGTAGGATAAGGTAAATTGACAATTAGGTCCACCTTGGCTTTGTCAACTTCAATACATCTTGGCGGAAACTACATGACCTAAAATAATTCCCCGCTGAACCATAAAAAAAATGACATTTTTCATAATTCAGGACCAATTTTATGTCAATGCAGCATTTCAAAACCAGAGCCAATTTATCCAGACATTGATCAAAAGAATTACTATAAACAGTAAAGTCATACATGAAGATCTCAATGCAATTTTCCAACAAGTTAGAAAAAATACAAATCATGCATCTTTGAAACGTTCCAGGGGCATTACACAATCCAAAGGGCATTCTACGATAAGCAAAAGTTCTATAGGGACAGGCAAAGGTTGTTTTCTCTTGATCCTCAGAAGCTACAGCTATTTGGTAATATCCAGAAAATCCCTCCAAGAAACAGAAGAAAGACTTACTTACCAACCTTTTAAGCATCTGGTCGATAAACAGAAGTGGGAAGTGA
The DNA here is from genome assembly GCA_005392925.1 of Aquilaria sinensis. NCBI lineage: Eukaryota > Viridiplantae > Streptophyta > Magnoliopsida > Malvales > Thymelaeaceae > Aquilaria > Aquilaria sinensis. Next base: position 176,083 of record SMDT01003063.1, read on the forward strand.
TCCTTCCTTGTAGCTAAATTCAGCCTCCTAAAATCAATACACATTCTCCACCCGTTTTGGACTTTCATAGGGATAAGCTCATCTTGCACATTAGGAACAAAAGTTAGACCAGTTTTCTTAAGAACAATATGTACTAGACTTACCCACTGACTGTCGGAGATGGGGTATATGATCCTTTGGTCTAAAAGTTTCAGAATCTTTTTAAAACAACCTCCTTCATTGCTGGGTTTAGTTTCTGCTGTGGCTCTCTTACCGGTTTAGCATATTTTTTAAGGAGAAAACGGTGCATACAAATTGAAGGACTGATTCCCTTGATGTCTGCCAGCGTCCAACCAATTGCTGTCTTGTATTCCTTTAGTACTCGCAGCAGCTTCTCTTCCATTTCTCCAGTCAAATCATTTGCAATAATCATCGGTAAAGTTTCAGCCTCTCCCAAGTAGGCATACTTCAAGTTCTCAGGCAAAGACTTTAACTCTAACTTTAGGGCCTGTTCAACAGAGGGCAAAACTTTTTCATAAGTACTTGGTAGTTGCAGAAATGGATCAACTAACCTGTTGGGCAATACTGGCAGTGACTGCAATGACATAATGGCCTCCTTCAAGTCATCACTAATTTCCAGCTGTGCATCCCTCTCAGTTTTGTTGTTCGTCAACACAAAATCCAACTCATCTTCTACAAAATTCAGCTTAAAACTATCTTGGTCAATCAGGTCAATAATATCCATAAGGCAAACAGATTCAGAATTTTCTGCATATTTCATAGCTTCAAAAATATTGAAAGCTACTGTCTCCCCATCAAATTTAAAAGATAAAGTCCCTTCATGCACGTCAATTTTAGTCCTGGATGTTTTCATAAACGGTCTACCTAGAAAAATGTGAGCTAAATTCGAAGCAAACTTATCATCTATATCAATAATATAGAAATTAGTAGGAAAAATTAGCTCATTTACTCAAACTAGAACATCTTTAACTGCCCCTTCAAGATATGAATTAGACCTATCAGCTAGTTGAATGACTACTCTTGTGCCTTTCAAAGGTCCTAAGTTCAAAGCCTTGTAAACTGACAGGGGCATAACGTTAATCGATGCTCCTAGATCTAGCATAGTTTTTTCCAACTTGAAATTACCAATTACACATGGTATAGTAAACATACCATAATCCTAACACTTCTGGGGCAACTTCCTTTGGATTACTGCTGACACATTCTCCCCAACTTTAATTGTCTCATCAGCCTGCAACTTCTTTTTGTTTGTGCACAGCTCCTTCAGAAATTTGGCATACCGAGGGACTTGCTTGATTGCATCCAGCAGGGGTATATTGATTTCGACCTTCCTAAAATTCTCAAGAATTTCATACTCGGTCTCCTCTTTTTTTGATTTTGCCAACATGCCAAGAAAAGATGGTGGGATTAGAATTTTTGATTTTGGAAAAATTGGCTTGTTACTTACCTCTTCAGTTGGTGCATCAGAAGTTGTTCGGTTAAAGCCATCTTTTTCCTTTTCAGGTGCTGCCACCTTTGATGTGGTAGTTTGTACTTCCTTGCCACTTCTAAGGGTCATGGCATTAATGTGCTCTCTCGGGTTGACTTCAGCTTGAGATGGTAGTCTCCCATTTTCAGCTTCAATTTTGTTCAACGAGGCTGCCAGTTGTAAAATTTGGTTCCCCAAGTCTTTGATGCTAGCCCTTGTTTCTTGCTGAAACATTTGAGTGTTAGTGGCTAAAGCTTTTACAATATCTTCTAAAGTCATACCTGAGCTAGGTACTTGGTTCTGTGGTGAAGGTACTGGTTTGTTGCAACTGGCAGATGGGTACTGCTGTTGATTACTTGGCTGCCCATATCTCAAATTCGGGTGGTCTCTCCAACCAGGGTTATATTGATTGACATATGGATCATACCTTCTTGGTTGGTTAATAAACCCGTTTACCGCATTCACTTGAGGTATTGTATCCTCTTGCAATTATGGGCACGAGTCGGTAAGGTGTCATTGAGTAGAGCAAATGCTACAAACTTTAGAATTTTGAACCTGCCCTAAAGCCACTTGTCTAACAAGAAAGGTTAGTTCAGAAAGTTGAGTTTCAAGACTAGATGTTCCTACCTCATTTACCTTTTTCGACGAATAGTCTACTGTTGTTCCAAACTGTTGGGAGTTGGCTGCCATTTTAGAAATCAAGTCCTCTTCTTCTTTGGGCATCTTTTCTACAAGTGCTCATCCACTTGCAGCATCCAACATACTCCGATCCATGAACAACAGCCCTTCGGTGAAGTACTGAAGCAACAGTTGATCAGAAATCTGGTGATGTGGGCAGCTCGCACAAAGCTGGTTAAATCTCTCCCAGTACTCGTAGAGACTTTCTCCGTTGTACTGTCGAATCCCGCTGATTTCCTTTCGAATGGTTCCAACTCTTGATGCTAGGAAAAACTTCTCCAGAAATTTTCTTTTCAGGTCATTCCAGGTTCTGATTGAACCGGAAGGAAGGTAGTACAGCCAATCCTTCGCCTTGTCTGCCAACGAAAATGAAAAAGCTGTCAGCTTAATCTATTCTTCTGTAACCCCTTGTGGTTTCATGGTTGAGCAGACAACATAAAATTTTTTTAAGTGTTTGTGGGGGTCCTCACCTGCAAGACCACGAAAAGTAGGCAATAAATGAATTAATCCGGATTTTAATTCAAAAGCAACCTTAATATCAGGGAAATCGATGCACAAAGGTTGCTGGACAACGTCGGGAGTTGCCAACTCCCTTAATGTTTTTTGGGCTGCCATCTCTACAATAACAATTGGTTCTTCTTCGCTTTCTGAGTTACTGTTCGCAGATGTCAAAGCTGAAAAATTGACCGCTTGCTTTTTCGCTTTCCTGTTTGCTTTTGCTGTCTTCTCGATCTCTAGATCGAACACTAGTTCACTTGTACGAGAAGATCTTGGCATAAGTCACTTTACTAAAAAAGAAAGAAAGGGAAAAATAAATAAATAAAAAGAAAACTTTAACAGAAAAAGAAATCTCCCCGACAATGGCGCCAAATTTTTGGTCGGTCGTCAAAACCACAAAAAATAATTCTGATATTACCAATAACTCAGAATAAATAAATTTGTAATATAGTAGTGAAAACCAGGTCGAATCCCAAGGGAAATTTTTTTATTGAAAGCTTCCTGTCAGAAAACTGAAATAAAAGATTGGGGGGTTTTCTTGAAACGAATGCTGAAATAAATTAACTGTAGAATTAAAATGAAATTAAGTAATACTAAGAACGCTCAGTTCACGGTTGATTATCTATTGCAATCACGTAGTTGATCATCAAAAGAAAATATTTCTTCAATCCAAGCAAATAAACAGGATTCTTTTTAAAGCTAAAAAAAACCCAAAGAATTCAACAGTAAAATTAACCAGAAAAAGCTTCAGATTAATTTCTTAATTTTGAGTAACAAGATATTGAAAAGCAATTTCTAATAAACCCAAAGTTAGCATTAGGAACAATGAACAAAAGTTTGTTTCAGTCAATAATCTAAAAGCTTGAAAAATTTAACCTGTCTTACTTCTCCATATGAATTAACCAGAAATAAAAATAATCTCTAATCAATTCAATTGCTTCTAATTGAATTATTCACCTAAGCGGTTGAAAGAAAATCAAGCAAATTTACAATCGCATAACCAATACAACAACCGAGAACAGGAAAATTAATTGCAATAAATCTGAACAACAAAGAAGTAGATACTTGAATTTAAAAAGAGTTTAAGCAAGAAAAATCAATCCTCACAACCGGTGTTGGCGATGAAAATCATCCCTAAAACTGAACCAGAAAATTACTCACTCATGTTTGCAATAAAAAGAAAAAGAAATAAAAAGTGTAAAAACCTAAAAATTGCCCCTGGTGCGTTCTCTCCCAGCTCCTTTTATTGCCACCAAATTCCATCTCCCGATAACAAAGCGCGCTCAAAAAAATAGATTTTGGACTGATCAAATACCTCCAAGTTACGTTGAAATGGGGCTTTCCCGTGATTGGCTAAGAAGTCCGTATAACTTGGAAGTCTTAAATTATCCGGTCCTTCTATTTTGACTCTCACAAGCATTTGAGCGAGCACTTTGCAGGCGTAAGAAATTTGGTGCACAAACGGCCATTCTCGAGCCCAACTTCCGTTGTTCAAATGGAAACAAGAAAGAGAGCTTAATTCAGAACATTGGAAGCCAATTTGCTGTCACTCACTACCTTGAACCACTGCGAAATTAACGAAACTGTAGGCCTCAACAACACAGCTAATGGAAAGAAATCCACGCAGAGAAGGCTGGTGCTTAAATAGCCAAGTTGGACTTTGCTTCTTCATTGTCCCAAATGGCAACATCTCCAAGCTCTCAAATAAAATTAAACAAGTGGGCTAATACCCCTCCAGCCATGAAGAGTTGATGCTAAGGCAAAAAGAGCCACTTTATTCCTTCTAGTCCAAAAATGCCTTGTGCCTTTAATCCCTTCAAAACACAAAATAACATCGTTAATAGCCCTATCAACTTAATAAATTGGGACAAAAGCTAAGGAAATTATTAAATAAATATATATAAATTATGAACTCATCAAAAAACAATCAAGTATTACTAACAATGTTAAATTATCTAAATATGTACTAAACATAATGAAGAAGATTTTTATTAATATTTTAATTAAATATACTAAAAAATAAAAAATAAATTTAAATTAAATCACACAAAAAATGAATTGTTTGATTTAAATTTTAACAAAAATTGGAAAAAAAAATGAATCAATTCAATCGTTTTAGCCTACATACCAGTAACCCAAGCGAACACAATGATTGACCCGAATTTGACCTAAAACCTCACCTAAAGTTGCTCGAGACCGGAATTGACCTAACCTGTAATGAACCCGAACCCAAGTAAACCCGACCTAACCCAACTTGAACACGAAACCAACTTAACCTGAAATTAACCCAAACCCAATTGACTTAAACTGAACCCAACTTGGACACGGATTCATGCTAATGCGACTAGATCCAAACTTGGATGACCTAACCCAAACATAACCCGACCCACCCAATTGCCACCCTTAATCAAGAGAAAGTACCATCACCCCTCTCTACATGGAGTACATGCTGGTTGGGAGGCCACATGTTTCAAGCTTCTCCCTGTGAAGCAACTGTATCACATGTCAGATGCATTATCAATTGTGTGAATTTTCTCAAACTTTAAAAGCTTTTTTTTTTTATCACTAAATGTGACAAATAATATCTCACCTCAATCTGTTTAGTGCAAAGATGATACATTGCATTCTTGCTCAAAACAATTGCACTTTGAATATCATAATGTGTAATACTCTTGCTTAAAACCTAACTCATAAAGGAATTGCTTCATCTAAATTTTTTCTTTGCCTGCTTCATTGCCACTATATACTTTGCATTAGTCGTGGACAAAGTGACATACTTTTGTAACTTGGTGTTGACACCCAATTTCGTCCGGTTGTTTTTTTTAAAATTTTTTTAAAAAAAAAATTTTAAAAATTAAATAAAAAATAATTTTATTATTATTATTATTATTATTATTATTACTAAAAACTTTTTATTAGTTTAAAATATATTTTTGTTTTGTAAAGATTTGATTTAAAATGATATATGTGTGAATATGTGTAGGTTTGAAAGAAAAGAAAATTTCATGAAAAAATGACAAAAAATTAAAAGTTTGAGGTAAAAATGACAAAATTGAGAAGTTTCAGGAAAAATTGACAAATTCTGAAAGTTTCAGGAGCTTTGGGTAATTTTTCGCGTCAATTTTGGGCCTAAACGGACGTTTCTGGCCCAAATTGACAGAAAACGTTAAAATTGTCAAAATCAGAAGCTTCTGAGCTTATCCAGAGCTGGAGTAACGTAAAGGACTGAAATTGTCATTTTACTAACTTAAGAGATAAGTTTTGATTATTTTTATTATTTAATTAGGAACAGTTCAGCCAAACTTCCTCTATAAATAGGCCTCCAAATTCAGTGCTGAGCACAGAGAAAAAATAGAGGAAAAGCTTAGAGCTCCATTTTAAAAAAAGATAAAACTACAGCCCTTGTCCCTGGCTCTCCTCCCTTTGTCCAGAAAATCTCAAAAGTTTTTTTAGTGAAGCTTTGGTCCCCGTCTTCCTCCTTGCCGTTTTCCCCTTTTTCCTCCCGTTACGCCGACCGGTCGCCGTTATCCGCCGTCCCGCCGTCGCCGTCGCTCCCACGCCGTCTCCGCCGCTTCCCCCGCCGTCCGCCGGCCACCACGCCGTCGTCCCGCCGTCGCCACCGCCGTCCCCAGCCCCCTGAACGCCGCCGTGCCCAGCCCCCTCGCCGCCGTCGCTGCCGTCGCTGCTCATCCCCTTTCCACGCCCGCGTCGCGTTCCCAGATTCAAAATTCATTGTAAAAAGGTAAAACTTCATTATAATCATTCATCTTTTCAATGTCTTTCACTTTGGTCACTAACGTTTTATTTTATTCTTGCAGAATTAATTACTAACCCTTTTAATTTTTACTTGTTTGTTTATTATTTGTTTATTACTAACCCCTTTTTTTATTGTTGTTATTAACTTACTAACAACCAACTTTTAATACTATTATTGTTACTAACCGTTTAATTTTTGCATTATTACTAACTTTTATAATTGTTGTTAACAATTAATTAACTTTTATTATTGTTGTTAATTAACTAATTTAATTAACTTGGCTAACATTTTTATTAATTAATTAATTTAATTAACTTGGCTAACTTTTTATTATTGTTGTTAATTAATTAATTTAATTAACTTGGCTAACTTTTATTATTGTTGTTATTATTAAACTTGTTAATTAATTAATTTAATTAACTTGGCTAACTTTTTTATTATTGTTGTTAATTAATTAATTTAATTAACTTGGCTAACTTTTTATTATTGTTGTTAATTAATTAATTTAATTAATTTGGCTAACTTTTTATTATTGTTGTTAATTAATTAATTTAATTAACTTGGCTAATTTTTTATTATTGTTAATTAATTAATTTAATTAACTTGGCTAACTTTTTACTGTTGTTAATTAATTAATTTAATTAACTTGGCTAACTTTTTATTATTGTTGTTAATTAATTAATTTAATTAACTTGACTAACTTTTTATTATTGTTGTTTAACAATTAATTTAATTAACTTTGCTAACATTTATTATTATTTTTAAAGTGGATGGCCAAAAAGCCCCACTTTATTATTATTAATTTTTTTTTTCTTTTCTTTATATAATTTTTTATTTAATTCACCTTTACCCTTTACTAATTAATAAATAAATGAAAATTAAAAGAAGATTATTTTGTAATTAATTATTAAGGCTAATAAAAATCATTTTTAAAAGCCAATTATTTTTATTTTTATATACATGTTTTTAATTCTTTAAAGATAACAAAAAGTTAAAATTAATTTTAATAGTTATTTTTATCCAGTAAAAATAATAAAATAAAAATAAAAATAAAACCTGTTTAAAAAAAAATACATGAAAATTAAGACTTTATATTTTACTGATTTATTTAAAATATAACTTTTAAATCCACTAAAATAATAAATATTTTTCATTAAACAAGAAAACAAAAAGAAAACTAAAACAAGATAAGAAAAAGAAAAGAAAGACAAGAAAAAGAAAAGAAAAGAAAGATAAGAAAAAGAAAGAAAGAAAAAGAAAAGAAAGAAAAGAAGAAAAAGAAAAGAAAAAAAAAAAAAAATTTTTTTATCTAAAAACCTAAAATTTCATAAACAAAAGAATTACGAATTAGTAATTAAACTAATAATTAATTCCATAAAAATAATAATTAAATAATTAACAATAAATTAAAATAATTTCCATATCCGGATGATCCGGCAGGATCTACGGTTTGGAAAATATCAAAATTTTTAAAATAAATAAATTAAATAAAAAGATAAAAATCCATATTTTTACAATATGGATTAAAATTGTTTAAAATTTCACCAAATTCCGTGTCCAAATGACTCGGCAGAGTCCATGGTTCGGAATTAAAATCTTCCGTGTCCAAATGACTCGGCAGAGTCCATGGTTCGGAAGTATAAAATTTTATCCGAATTAATTAACTTAAAAATCCACATTTCGACTAATTCAGTTAAAATTTCTAAATTAACTGAAAATTATTTAAAAGCAAAGTAAAACAAAATTAAAATCAACTAAGGTGCCAATTTTGGGCGCTATAACAATATTGTTTTAGCGTAACCGTACTCCCGATCCCCGAACTCTCGCAGACCAATTTTAAGGTGACCAATCGACCTAAGAAAACTGATTGGTGGCGACTCCAGAAAACCCGACGTTGCCACAGCTTGGCGACTCCACTGGGGAGTCGATGATAGTGAGTCGAGCCTAAAAGTTGATTTGTTTTGATTTACTTTGCTTATTATTATGTGGATTTATATGTTATATTTACTTAGATAAACATGCATAATGCATTCACAATATGAAGCTCTATACCCGAGCTTCCTCAAATCAAACACGATTCTTTCTAAGCGGAATTGGTGTTGTTGTCCTTGTGAGGCCATGGTCTCCAAGCCTTCACCGGTTTCAAAGTAGCAAAGTAGTGTATTGCCTTCTGAGACGGTTAGTCTCTGCATGGGCCCACGAAAAGCTACGACTCGAATTAATCCATTCCTTACATAAACCCTAGAGGGTAAGGAATTGGGCCGTCACTATAATTTAGTGACGGGATTCGGGAACTATCCCTTGCCTTTTTGATAAGCCACCTTATGCATATAGAACTCCCCACTTAACCATAGAACTGACCATAGAATTCCTCCCATTTACCAACGCCATAAGCATGTCCTTGTTATGCTATGTTGTTGCTCTACACTTTTATTTTCTTCGTGTCTTATATTTATGATTTTAAATCATTTTTCCATAATAGTTCATGAGTTGTTAATTGCTATTTAACTTATTAATAACCTTATCTTTCTTTTGTTGTACTTCTGTTTTGTGCAATTTTTTTCCATGCATCAAAACCATGCATCAAACTATAATAACTTTTGGTCTTTCTAAATAACAACTAAAAGTCTTGAAGTTCCACGATAGTGGATAATCAAATTCACTCATCGCATACATCCATTACATTAATCACGTGCGTATAAAGTCTGATAAAAACATAATCTCATCGCATACATCCATTACATTAATCACGTGCATATAAAGTCTGATAAAAACATAATCTCATTACATACATCCATAACATTAATCACGTGCATATAAAGTCTGATAAAAACATAATCTCATTACATCAATCACATGCATATAAAGTCTGATAAAAACATAATCTCATTACATACTTCCATTACATCCATTACATCAATCACGTGCATATAAAGTCTGATAAAAACATAATCTCATTGCATACATCCATTACATTAATCACGTGCATACAAAGTCTGATAAAAACATAATCTCATTTTGCATACATTCATCCATCACATCAATCATATACACATAGAATCTAATAAAATAAATATTCCTTTAAAAAGGTAAAATTGGACCTCAACACCGATATTCAACTCGGCTCCAAACAAGACTAATGGCAGAACAAGCCGAAGGACGTCTCATAGAGATGGAGTCAAAGATAGAAAGTATGGCAGATCAGATGAGACAATTGATGGAACTAATCAAAGGGAAAGCAACTCAAGTTCCCATCAAAGAAATACAAGATCCCACTTATCCTCCGGGATTCACTCCGCAACGAGTCTCAGTCCAAGAAAACTTGTTGCAAGAATCAGGACCATCTGCTAGCATTCACCTGAAACAAGACACTGTGTATGAAGAAAAGAAGACACCACCAAAGGAAGAAGGTGAATCTCAAAAGCTCGAAACGATAGAGAAGAGACTGCGAGCCATTGAAGGAGGCACTATATTCGAATCTCTCTCAGTGGATGACCTCTGCTTAGTGCCAGATGTCGTAATCCCTTCAGACTTTAAGGTGCCAGATTTCGTGAAATACGATGGAACGAGTGATCCCATCACTCACATCACATTGTTTCTAAGGAGACTACAACCACTCACAAAAGATGAAAAGGTGTGGATTGCACTTTTTCAGGAAAGTCTCACAAAATCAGCATTACAGTGGTATCTAAGCCAAGGTCCAAGAAACATAAAAACTTGGAATGACCTTGCTCAGGCCTTCATCGGCAACTATAAACATGTTATGGACTTAGCTCCGGATCGCCAAACTCTCCAAAACATGGAGAAGAAAAAGCCAGAAACTTTTAAGGAATATGCCCAACGATGGAGGGACTTAGCTGCACAAGTACAGCCACCCATGACAGAAAGAGAAATGGTCACTTTGTTTGTCCAGACACTGAAATACCCATATTATGACAAACTTATTGGCAATGCGGCAACTAACTTCTCCGACGTAGTCATGTCTGGAGAAAGGATCGAGCATGGTATCAGGACCGGGAAGATTACTGAGTCCTTTAGTGATCCTATGAAAAGAGGAGGACCATCCAGAAGAAAAGATGAAGAAATACAACAGATAGGACGAGGAAGAGGGATTCCCCTCGTAGGTACTGTGGCCACCGGACCTCGCCTATCCTATTCTGCCAATAGGCCCAACTATTATCCTACCAATAAGCCCAATGATTATCCTCCCAATAGGCCCAATGATTATCCTCCAAATAGGCCCAACAATTATCCTCTCAACAGGCCTAATCAGTTACGGCCACCTGTTCCAACTCCTCCAGTGCCTGCACCAAGACCAAGAGAAATTTTCGCACCAATTCCCATGACTTATATTGAGTTGTATCCAAAACTCATCCAAAGTCAACTCATTCGCCCAATTCCTACCAGGCCGTTGGAACCCCCATATCCAAGTTGGTATAACCCCAACATAAATTGCCCATATCATGATGGCGTTACCGGCCATGGCCTGGAAAATTGCATAGCACTGAAACGTATAGTCCAACAATTAATCGAGTCAAAGTGGTTGGACTTTTCCGATGAACCAAACGTCACTCACAATCTATTGCTGCCTCATCAAGCAAAACCAGTCAATATGATAAAAGAATACCGGCCGATAAAGAAGTCAGTCAACGATATCATAACCCCTCTTAAGCATGTATATTCATGCCTTATAAAAGAAGGGATTATCATGGGAAAGTCTTCTTTTGGACATGAAGAAGTCGAGGATGAGGAACGGTGCAACTTTCACGACAGTAAGAGTCATTCTATCCAAGAATGTTCAGAATTTCGTGAAAATCTACAAAGACTCATAGACTTCTCCCAACTCATCATTTTTACGTCAGATAAAGATGATGATGTAAATGTGATCATTAAAGAACGGGAAGTCAATGCTACACCAAAACCACTAGCCATACCAATTTCAAAATCTATTGCCAAGCCTTTAAGAATTCAAGGCCCGAGGCCATTCCCCAACAAATCAGGCAAGGCGGTTCCACAGAGCCATGATTACACTTCCAACATCACATCAACTCCATTAAAAGTTAGGAGTATGATTAGAAGTGATCGATGTCACTCTCCGGAGCAAATGAACAAGCTCCAACAAGATAAAAATGTCACAGACCCAACAAATGAGCCTCTTGACACAGATACATCCAAAGAGCAAGAGATGCCTCGAGAGGTAACAGATGAACAAGCTACTGAGTTTCTCAAACTCATAAAGCAAAGTGAGTACAGCACCGTGGAGCAGTTAAACCACTTGCCAACAAAGATCTCCATACTTTCACTACTCATAAGCTCTGATGCTCATCGAGAAGCCTTTCTCAAAGTCTTGAATAAGGCCTATGTTGAGCCAGATATTTCAGTGAATAATTTTGACCACCTCGTCAACAATATCACCGCACAGAATCTCATCACATTCACTGACGATGAGATACCAGCAGAAGGAAGGGGTCACTCTAAGGCTCTACATATTTCGGTTAAGTACAAAGGTCGAATTATGGCTAGAGTTCTTATCGATAATGGGTCAGCTCTAAACATAATGCCACTTGAAACCTTACACAAGTTTCTATATGAATCTTACAACAAAAGACAAATCTCTATTCAAGTTGGCAATGAGGACGAATGAAATACCTTGGGTGAAATAGAGCTGCCAAAAATTTGCCCTTGAAACTTCCATATCACATAGTTATGGACATTAATCTTTTTACACTAAAAATTGTCAACAAGATTTAGTAACTCTTTGCTGAACAACCGGAAATTTTGAGTCTGGTAGCAAACTTCTTTTTGACCTTCTCTTCCAAGTTCTTATGTAACTGCCACACTATTCAACTGCCTTTTGTGTGACACTGAATCTCAAGGTCCAAAGTTGTTTGTCCAAATTGCTAGGCCTGATGTGATTGGTAATTGAAAGTGAAGATTTTGAGCTGGAATTACATTGACTTTGGAAGGGCTCCAAGTCAGATCTGACCTAACAGTTTGCACACACTTTTGAATGACAGGGAATCCTTTGAATAAACTTGAATATTTCAGAGCTTGCCAAAGTAATTTAATAGTAAAAATCTCCTAGATTTAGTCCAGAATCTAGGGTGTAGTCTTTGTTAGATGGACACCTGGTATTCTTTTTTTTGGTACAACAAAAAGATGTAATGTGTACATTCTACCACTTTTTACCAAAAATTCCATTATTACATCTACCATTTTTACCAAAAATTCATTTATCTCTCAATCTTTGCCATTACACTATCTATTATTGCCATCATACTTTACTTTCTAAATGATACTACTCGTGGGTGAAAATAAAAAGTTAATGGAAATTTGATAGTAGTGATCTTGAAAGTGCTACCAAATCTAGTAAGAAGGATTTCAAATGTTGCACCTCAACCCTAAAAAAAGAATTCACAGTGGTTATCGACATCCTTGCAAGAAGTCTGAGTTAGCTTCCAAAGAAGGTAGCTCTCATATTAAATGGCTTCAATGGCCTCCCAAACTCTTCTTAATGCTCAACACAAGAAAAGGTTCTCGGTTCTCCGCAACACAAACTCCAAAAAGAAGAGAAGTTCATCCCTTCCATAAAAAAAAAAAAGCAACAAGGGAAAATTCAAAACCAAAAAGAGACTGAGAGCAAGCACGAGCATGCAAGGCCACTTGAGTCATCTCACTTCAAGAGAGTTATCAAGTATGCCATCATCATAGCTCACAAAAGGCAACAAGAGAAAACAAAACCAAAAAGGACTGAGAACAACAAAAAACTTGAATCTCAAAATCAAGTATGTCATCACCATAGCTCACACAAAAAAAAAACAAAAAAAAACAAAAGAAAAAAAAAAAAAAAAAGAAAAAAAAAGAGGCTCAAGTTAAAGCAAAAGAAAGAAAAGATAGAAAAAGTGAGCTATGGATTCTAGACTGAAAACCTGCAAAGGCGGTTTAGAAAACAAAAGTAACCCTCAAACCAAGTGTACATAAAGACCACGATAGTTGGGGGGCAACAGATGAGGTTTAACTTTCTGGAAAGAGTGGCAAGTTTGAGGTCATCACTATTGAGTTTTTCACCATAATCAAATTTGCTCACGAGTAGTATTAAAAGACCCTTCTTTCAAACCACTTAAATTTAACTTTCCTCAGACTTAACATCCTCATTCAGCTAAAAGACTATCAATGTGAATCATGTTTCTACCTTATTTAATACTGCTCACGAGTAGTATTAAAAGACCATTCTTTCACACCACTTAAATTTAACTTTCCTCATGACCTAACATCCTCATTCAGTCAAAAGACTATCAATGTGAATCATGTTTCTACCTTATTTAATACTGCTCACGAGTAGTATTAAAAGACCATTCTTTCACACCACTTAAATTTAACTTTCCTCATGACTTAACATCCTCATTCAGCTAAAAGACTATCAATTTACCTCTTGATATTATCCTCATTCAGCTAAAAGACTATCATTATGAATTACGTTTCTACCTTATTGCCTTGCACAGTTTATGTCTTAAAGTTGGAAAGGGAAAGAATGACAGGATATTTTAAATTAAAAACAAAGATCGTAAATTACTTGGTCAAGTTTTGCAAATTGATGAAAAGTTTTTCTTTAAGGCCAAACCATTATTCATTAATGTGTGTAGACTTAAAAGTGAGGAGATAACTTGAGACTTTCTTTAAGAGGATGTGGTTCTTGTAAGAGAAATTCACGATCAAGTGCCATCACAAAGGTCTAGAAATGCTCGACCTTCTGTTAAATCAAAGGCGAGATGATACCTTTTATCCACATAAATACCATATTCAGGGGGGCAAAGTAGTCTCTACGAAGCGTAAGAGGAGTATTGCCAACAAAGAAGTTCAATAGACAAAGGGGGCAAGTCTTATGGATCAGAACCTGAGTTTAAGAAAGAGCAATCACTCAGATTATAGCCTTCGATAGTATGAAATCCATGACAAGGGATGAGTATTTGAAGAGATATAAAGTACGAGGCGAGCGAACATTAAAGAAATTGAGGCCAAAATTCAAGAGCAAATCAAGGAAAGAAGATTTTTGAAAAGAGTTAGGCTTTTGAGACAATGGACAATAGCTGGAAAGCGAGACAATGGACAACAGCTGGAAAGCGAGACAATGGACAACAGCTGGAAAGCATAAAGAGATTCAATGATAGAAGGCAATTATAAAGAGGATCCAATAAAGCAAAGATATAAAGAACTATATCCATAAAAAAAAAAATAAAAGAATACAATCAGTTACGCATGCATTACATTCATGCATTTTACATCATGCATACATAGCTTTTACATAACAGGGATCAAATGGGAAGCACATCCACGGCACAGTTACAACAGTATAAGCTGAGATCTCAATGACATCAGCTCTTACCAATCTATCGCTGGATGCACAGCTGATTCATTGGACCCAGTCCCTTCAGCAATTCAAGGATAAAGTAGACAATATTGTCAAAAGCCTGGTAATCAATTCAATAATCGAGGCTACACCTAGATGGACAGAATTGACGTCAGCTTAGCAGTATCCAAGATAAGAGATAGCCACGGTCAAGGATAAGCGCTGATATCAAGAAATGTTGTCGTTGAAAATTTCTCAAAAGCGGACAACGGATCCAATAATCAAGGACTGGATCAATGTCATGCCCGATGGGATATCAAAGATAAGAAATATCTATGATATCAAAATAAAGTAGGATCCACTTTTCTGGTTAAGCGACGGATACAGTACTCTGTGACTCTCAAGTCGGTTCTCTCAGTTGCCCATAATAACTGATTATTTCCTCCCTTCCTTCTTTTATTTCCTCCTAGAAAATGGATCCTACTTTTTCTGCCTTGCGAAAGTATTTCCCTTCTCTCCCAATGAACATCCTCAAAAAGATCTACCGAGTTCGCTGTGAACGATTAAGAGCTCTGATGCACAAAGGAATACCTGAAGATGTACGGTGGTTAATCGAAGCCAAGGTTCGTCTGGCAGGTGAAATCCCAGAGACATTTGCGTCTTACATGCCTGGTGTAGGCAAAAGCTCTTATGCCAGAAAAAGAAGAGCGAAAAGATTACAAGTCTGCCATAAATGTGGTAGGTGGACTTGTAAGACTAGGTGTCGTTCTTTAGGAATGATCTCCAATAATCGAGAAGATAAAATACGATTCATCAAGAATGGCTTGAGTAAGGACTCATTGGATGATATCCAATTGACTCTTGAGACGCATTCTTGTGGATCTGTGCAACGTGAAATTCTTGGTTTATGGAGTATTTTTCATGAAGAACGAAACCGTTACAGTCCCGGGAATCTGACTTTAAACGACCCTGTTTGCCAGCTTGTAAGAAAACTGGATGGGAAGCAGATCCTCGACTCATAGAAGCCGTTAATGCCGTTACTGGACGTAAAACCAGTGGAAGATGTGAGCCACAGTCACAATTACTGTACATACAGTTTGTTATATTTGGAAAAATTTGCATTTTCTTTTGACAGATGTACATGCTCCCCTAAGTGTAATCGACACGTTATCCCTTTTCATCACTATAAATGCGTGTTCTTCCTTCTGATTAAGCAGCGGATAAGATACCCCGTGACTTCTAAAGTCGGTTATTCCAGTTTCCTACAATAACTGATTCCTTTCCCTCTTCTCTCAAATTCTTCTCTCATCAATGGATTCTACTCTTTCTGCACTGCGAAAATACTTTCCTTCCCTCCCACTAAAAGTTCTTAAAAAGATCTACCATGCTAGATGTGAAAGAATCAGAGTTTTTACACGCAAAGGCATTCCCGACAATGTGCAGTGGATAATTGAAGCTAAGGTCCGTTCGGCTGGTGAAGTTCCAGATGCATTTATGCCTCGTATGCCCGGCCTAGGTAAAAGCGCTTATGCCAAAAAGAGAAGAGCGAAGAGGCTAGGCGTCTGTCATAAATGTGGACGATGGACTTGCAATACTAAATGCCGCTCTTTAGGATACATCTCCAAAAATCGAGAAGATAAAATAAAATTCATTAAGAATGGCCTGCGTAAGGAATCTCTGGAGGATATCCGAGGGACTCTTGAAACGCATTCTTGTGGAATAGTACAACGCGAAATAGTCGGTTTATGGAGGACTTACCATAAAGAACGAGACCGTTACAGTCCCGGGAATCTGACTTTAAACGACCCTGTTTGCCAGCTTGTAAGAAAACTGGATGGGAAGCAAATCCCCGACTCATAGAAGGCGTTGAAGCCGTTACTGGACGTAAAACCAGTGGAAGATGTGAGCCACAGTCACAATCACTGTACATACAATTTGTCATATTTGGAAAATTTGTCTTTTCTTTTGACAATAATGTACTTGCTTCTGTAAGCGTAATAAACACGTTATCCTTTCATCGCTATAAATGTGTGTTCTTCTTTCTGGTTAATAGCGGATACGGTACTCCGTGACTCTCAAAGTCAGTTATTTCAGTTTCCTACAATAACTGATTCCTTCCTCTCTTCTCTCAAATTCTTCTCTCATCAATGGATTCTACTCTTTCTGCCCTACGAAAGTATTTTCCTTCCCTCCCAATAAATGTTCTTAAAAAGATCTACCAAGCTAGATGTGAAAGAATCAGAGTTTTTATACGCAAAGGCATTCCTGACAATGTGCAGTGGTTAATTGAAGCTAAGGTCCGTTCGGCTGGTGAAGTTGCAGATGCATTTATGCCCCGTATGCCCGGCTTAGGTAAAAGCGCTTATGCCAAAAAGCGAAGAGCAAAGAGGCTAGGCGTCTGTCATAAATGTGGAAGATGGAATTGCAATACTAAATGCCGCTCTTTAGGATACATCTCCAAAAATCGTGAAGATAAAAGAAAATTCATTAAGAATGGCCTGCGTAAGGAATCTCTGGAAGATATCCGAGGGACTCTTGAAACGCATTCTTGTGGAATAGTACAATGCGAAATAGTCGATTTATGGAGGACTTACCATAAAGAACGAGACCATTACAGTCTTGGGAATCTGACTTTAAACGACCCTGTTTGCCAGTTTGTAAGAAAACTGGATGGGAAGCAAATCCCCGACTCATAGAAGGCGTTGAAGCCGTTACTGGACGTAAAACCAGTGGAAGATGTGAGCCACAGTCACAATTACTGTACATATAAGCTGTCATTTTGAAATTTGTCTTTTCTTTTGACAATAATGTACTTGCTTCTGTAAGCGTAATAAACACGTTATCCTTTCATCGCTATAAATGCGTGTTCTTCTTTCTGGTTAATAGCGGTACTCCGTGACTCTCAAAGTCAGTTATTTCTGTTTCCTACAATAACTAATTTCTTTCTTTCTTCTCTTAAATTCCTCCTTCATCAATGGAGTCTTCTCTTTCCGCCCTACGAAAGTATTTTCCTTCCCTCCCAATAAATGTTCTTAAAAAGATTTATCAAGCTAGATGTGAACGATTCAGAGTATTTATGCACAAAGGCATTCCTGATAATGTGCGGTGGCTAATCGAAGCTAAGGTTCGTTCGGCTGGTGAAGTTCCAGATGCATTCTTCCCCCGTATGCCCGGCTTTGGTAAAAGCGCTTATGCCAAAAAGAGAAGAGCAAGGAGGCTAGGCGTCTGTCATAATTGTGGATGGTGGATTTGCGGCACTAAATGTCGTTCTTCAGGGATGATCACCAGAAATCGTGAAGATAGAAGAAAATTCATTAAGAATGGCCTGCGTAAGGAATCTCTGGAGGATATCCGAGAGACTCTTGAAGCGCACTCTTGCGGAATGGTGCAATTTGAGATTGTCGGTTTATGGATGACTTTCCAAAAAGAACGAGATCGCTACAGTCTTGGGAATCTGACTTTAAACGACCCTGTTTGCCAGTTTGTAAGAAAACTGGAAGGGAAGCAAATCCCCGATTCATAAAAGGCACTAAAGCCGTTACTGGATGTAAAACCAGTGGAAGACGTGGACCAAAGTCACGATTACTGTACATGCTTGCTGTCGCTTTTGAAATTTTCCTCCCCTTTTGGCAATAATGTACCCACTCCTAACATGAACCATAGTCATCACTACTGTATATAGCTGCCACTTTTGAAATTTTCCTTCTCTTCTGACGACCATGTACCTACTCCTGACGTGAGCTACAGTCATGACTACTGTATTTGCTAACTATTGCTTTGGGAAATTTTCCTTCTCTTCCGACAATCATGTACCTACTCCTGACGTAAGCTACAGCCATGTCTACTGTACATGCTAGCTGCCATTTTTGAAATTTTCCTCCTCTTCCGACAATAATGTACCCACTCCTGACGTGAGCTATAGTCGTGACTACTGTGTATAGCTAGTTGCTTTTGAAATTTTCCTCCTCTTCCGACAATAATGTACCCATTCTTGATCATAATCTCTTGTATAGCTGGCAATAATAAAATATCCATTCTTGAAAATAAAATGCTAGCATTTTATTCTCTATACCTATATAAATATATCCTCTTTCTCACAAAGTGTAAGGATAGGAATGGAGAAAACCTCAACTCGTAAATCCCGAAGTATTTGTGTATTTTCTGGAGCTTTTCCTGAAAAGAAAAGATGAAGCTTTTCCTGGAAAAGATGAAGAGTACTTAAAGGCAGCCAACCATTTGGGTAGTGTATTAGCTGAGCGAAAAATACACTTAGTTTATGGAGGAGGTAGTGTCGGATTAATGGGAGGTGTAGCATCAGCAGCATCTCTAGGAGGAAGCCAAGTTCTAGGCATCATCCCTGGATCTCTGAAATTTGTTTCTGGGGGCACGATTGGAGAAGAATTAGTGGTTAAAAATTTGCAAGAGCGTGTGTTACAAATGCTTCTTAATGCTGATGCTGTTATCGCTCTACCAGGTGGTTTTGGTACATTGGGAGAAGTCTTCCAAATTGCTTCCATGGCCCAACTTAATTTGCACAAGAAACCTATTGGGCTTTTGAATGTTAACGATCTCTTTACAGGTCTAATATCTTTTGTGGATTATGCAGTGCAGAAGAATTTTATATCAAGAGTAGCATGACGAATCCTAATATCTGCAAAAACTGCTGAAGAATTACTTGATAAAATGCAAGCTTTTGTTCCTGAACCAGATCCAGCAATGATTCAGATAGACTGGACGCGACAGTCTTTCCCGAACAGTTCGATCCCATAATAGTCCTCTACTAACCCTGTTGAAATATTGTGGAAGAAGAAGCGATCCGATCCGTTTTGCTTGTCCTTTACTTTTATTATCAGCATTTTCTTTTGTGTTTTAGTTTTTCTTTTCAGGGAATTTCTTTCTTTTATCTTATAAGATAGTCTCGTCCATGCTGATATTAAAACCATAGGACAATGCCTTTAGGTTGGAATGGCTGAGCAAAGAGTAATTTTTATTGCTCTTGAGACGCATCCTATTAGGTCTACTAGGCATAACATTTTGGGGTAGTTAAGCTTCAACCTTATTTGGATGACATATCTCTCAAGCGAATCTATATTTACTGAAGAAAATATTAGATGAACCCTGGATATTGATTCCAAACATCCGTTCCCTTTACATAATTTGTTAGCGATATTGTCATCATCAAGATTCACTCATTATCGAATCGAAGTCTAAATTTTTGCACTCGCCTATTATGAAAATTCACACTTTCGAAGAAAATTATTCCAATTTCAATTGCCTTTCATATAAATTTCGCTTGAGGTCTCAAAAAGGAGAAAAGGGTTTTTCTCCACAAAATCAATCAATTTTTCTTCAACGATAGGACAGCTCCTATCGTCGAGGTCCTAAGGAAAGCTCCTTAGTCTCAAACTCAATCAATTTTCCTTCAACGATAGGACCGCTCCTATCACTGAGGCACTAAGGAAAGCTCATTAGCCTCAAAATCAATCAATTTTCAACTTCAACGATAGGACATGCCTCAAAATCAATCTATCGCCGAGGTCCTAAGGATGGCTCCTTTGCCTCAAAATCAATCAATTTTCCTTCAACGATAGGACTGCTCCTATCGCCGAGGTCCTAAGGATGGCTCCTTTGCCTCAAAATCAATCAATTTTCCTTCAACGATAGGACAGCTCCTATCGCCGAGGTCCTAAGGAAAGCTCCTTAGCCTCAAAATCAATCAATCAATTTTCCTTCAACGATATCAATCAATTTCCTATCGCGAGGTTCTAAGGATGGAACCTTTGCCTCAAAATCAATCAATCAATTTTCCTTCAACGATAGGACAGTTTCCTATCGCCGAGGTTGTAAGGATGGAACCTTTGCCTCAAAATCAATTTTTCTTCAACGGTTTTCCTATCGTCGGGGTTGTAAGGATGGAACCTTTGCCTCGAAATCAATCAGTTTTCATTCATCGGGGTTGTAAGGATGGAACCTTTGCCTCGAAATCAATCAATTTTCCTTCAACGATAGGATTCCTATCGCCGAGGTTGTAAGGATGGAACCTTTGCCTCAAAATCAATCAATCAATCAACCTTTGCCTTCAATCAATTTTCCTTCAACGGTAGGACTGCTCCTATCACCGAGGTTCTAAGGATGGAACCTTTCCTTAGCCTCGGGGTTGTAAGGATGGAACCTTTTCAATCAATTTTTCTTCAACGATAGGAAGGTTCCTATCGTAGAGGTTCTAAGGATGGACCCTTTGCCTCAAAATCAATCAATTTTTCATTCAACGATAGGAAGGTTCCTATCGCCGAGGTCCTGGAATGCTCCTTTGCCTCGAAATCAATCAATTTTCATTCAACGATAGGGGTTCCTATCGTAAGGTCCTGGCTCCTTTGCCTCAAAATCAATCAATTTCTCTTCAACGATAGGATTCCTATCGCAGAGGTCCTAAGGATGGCTCCTTTGCCTCAAAATCAATCAATTTTTCTTCAATTCCTATCGCCGAGGTCCTAAGGAAGGCTCCTTAGCCTCAAAATCAATCAACAACGGTGCTCCTATCGTCGGGGTTCTAAGGATGGAATCTTTGCCCCGAAAACAATCAATTTTCATTCAACGGTAGGACTGCTCCTATCGTCAAGGTTTTAAGGAGAGTTCCTTAACCTCAACCAACCAATCAATTATCAAAATTTTCCCTTCAACGATAGGAGAATTCCTATCGCAGAGTTTTTCTAAAAGAATTTTCCTTAACCTCATGGTTTAGGCGGCGAGAAGGTTCTTAATGCCTAGCTAAGCCGGACGAAATTTAGTAACTACTTTGCATACATCATGTCCCATGAAGCATGCAAAGGGGGGCAGCTGTTGACACCCAATTTCGTCCGGTTGTTTAAAATTTTTAAAGAAAATTTTATTAAAAAATTTTTAAAAAAATATTATTATTATTATTATTGTTAAAAAATTTTAATTAAGTTAATTAGTTTAAAATATATTTTTGTTTTGTGAAGATTTGATTTAAAATGATATATGTGTATGTTTGAAAGAAAATAAAATTTCATGAAAAAATGACAAAAAATTAAAAGTTTAAGGTAAAAATGACAAAATTGAGAAGTTTCGGGCAAAATTGACAAATTATGAAAGTTCCAGGAGCTTTGGGTAATTTTTCGCATCAATTTTGGGCCTAAACGGACGTTTCTGGCCCAAATTAACAGAAAACGATAAAATTGTCAAAATCAGAAGCTTCTGAAGCTTATCCAGAGCCTGAGAAACGTAAAGGACTGAAATTGTCATTTTACCAATTTAAAAGATAAGTTTGAAATTTTTTATTAATTTATCAATCAACATTTCAGCCAAACTTCCTCTATAAATAGGCCTCCAAATTCAGTGCTGAACACAGAAAAAAAAATAGAGGAAAAGCTTAGAGCTCCGTTTTAAAAAAAGATAAAACTACATCCCTTGTCCCTGGCTCTCCTTCCTTTGTCCAGAAAATCTCAAAAGTTTTTTTAGTGAAGCTTTGGTCCCCGTCTTCCTCCTTGCCGTTTTCCCCTTTTTCCTCCCGTTACGCCGACCGGTCGCCGTTATCCGCCGTCCCGCCGTCGCCGTCGCTCCCACGCCGTCTCCGCCGCTTCCCCCGCCGTCCGCCGGCCACCACGCCGTCGTCCCGCCGTCGCCACCGCCGTCTGCCGGCCACCACGCCGTCGTCCTGCCGTCCCGCCGCCGCCGTCCTGCCACCCGCCGCCGTCGTCCCTGCCGCCCCGCGCCTTCGCTGCCCGCTGTCGCCGCCGCTCGCCGTGCCCAGCCCGCTGACCGCCGTCGCCGTTCGTTTCGCCCCTGAACGCCGCCGTGCCCAGCCCCCTCGCCGCCGTCGCTGCCGTCGCTGGTCATCCCCTTTCCACGCCCGCGTCGCGTTCCCAGATTCAAAATTCATTGTAAAAAGGTAAAACTTCATTATAATCATTCATCTTTTCAATGTCTTTCACTTTGGTCACTAACGTTTTATTTTATTCTTGCAGAATTAATTACTAACCCTTTTAATTTTTACTTGTTTGTTTATTATTTGTTTATTACTAACCCCTTTTTTTATTGTTGTTATTAACTTACTAACAACCAACTTTTAATACTATTATTGTTACTAACCGTTTAATTTTTGCATTATTACTAACTTTTATAATTGTTGTTAACAATTAATTAACTTTTATTATTGTTGTTAATTAATTAATTTAATTAAATTGGCTAACTTTTATTATTGTTGTTAATTAATTAATTTAATTAACTTGGCTAACTTTTTATTATTGTTGTTAATTAATTAATTTAATTAATTTGGCTAACTTTTTATTATTGTTGTTAATTAATTAATTAATTTAATTAACTTGGCTAACTTTTTATTATTGTTGTTAATTAATTAATTTAATTAACTTGGCTAACTTTTTATTATTGTTGTTAATTAATTAATTTAATTAATTTGACTAACTTTTTATTATTGTTGTTAATTAATTAATTTAATTAACTTGGCTAACTTTTTACTGTTGTTAATTAATTAATTTAATTAACTTGGCTAACTTTTTATTATTGTTGTTAATTAATTAATTTAATTAACTTGACTAACTTTTTATTATTGTTGTTTAACAATTAATTTAATTAACTTTGCTAACATTTATTATTATTTTTAAAGTGGATGGCCAAAAAGCCCCACTTTATTATTATTAATTTTTTTTTTCTTTTCTTTATATAATTTTTTATTTAATTCACCTTTACCCTTTACTAATTAATAAATAAATGAAAATTAAAAGAAGATTATTTTGTAATTAATTATTAAGGCTAATAAAAATCATTTTTAAAAGCCAATTATTTTTATTTTTATATACATGTTTTTAATTCTTTAAAGATAACAAAAAGTTAAAATTAATTTTAATAGTTATTTTTATCCAGTAAAAATAATAAAATAAAAATAAAAATAAAACCTGTTTAAAAAAAAATACATGAAAATTAAGACTTTATATTTTAGTGATTTATTTAAAATATAACTTTTAAATCCACTAAAATAATAAATATTTTTCATTAAACAAGAAAACAAAAAGAAAACTAAAACAAGATAAGAAAAAGATAAGAAAGAAAAAAAAAAGAAAAGAAAAGAAAAGAAAAGAAAAAGAAGGAAAGATAAAAAAAAAAGAAAAAAAAAGAAAGAAAAGAAAAGAAAGAAAATAAAAAATAAAAATTTTTTTATCTAAAAATTCTCATAAACAAAAAGAATTACGAATTAGTAATTAAACTAATAATTAATTCCATAAAAGTAATAATTAAATAATTAACAATAAATTAAATTAATTTCCATATCCGGATGATCCGGCAGGATCTACGGTTTGGAAAATATCAAACTTTTTTAAAAAATAAATAAATTAAATAAAAAGATAAAAATCCATATTTTTACAATATGGATAAAATTGTTTAAAATTTCACCAAATTCCGTGTCCAAATGACTCGGCAGAGTCCATGGTTCGGAATCAAAATCTTCCGTGTCCAAATGACTCGGCAGAGTCCATGGTTCGGAAGTATAAAATTTTATCCGAATTAATTAACTTAAAAATCCACATTTCGACTAATTCAGTTAAAATTTCTAAATTAACTGAAAATTATTTAAAAGCAAAGTAAAACAAAATTAAAATCAACTAAGGTGCCAATTCTGGGCGCTATAACAATTTTGTTTTAGCGTAACCGTACTCCCGATCCCCGAACTCTCGCAGACCAATTTTAAGGTGACCAATCGACCTAAGAAAACTGATTGGTGGCGACTCCAGAAAAACGGACGTTGCCACACTTGGCTACCATAAAACAGCTACCCTAATAAAAGTGAAAATATGGCCTAATGTAGATTTTTTACCATCAAGATTACTCGTCATATCTGCATTAGTAAAGCCTTCCAAGTTAGGTTTAGCACTACTAAAGCTCAACCATAATTTTGAAGTACCTCTAAAATATCTAGAAATCTACTTCACTACTTCCTGGTGAGACTTTCCAGGATTATATAGAAACTGACGAAACAATCTGACTAAAACCCATGGTGTAAATCAAAGAACCAACCATGGAGGAGTAAGGAATAACTGAGGTATCTTCCTCTTTCTTCTGCTATAATTGGGCACAACTTCTTACTCAACTTGAAGTGATTCGCAAATTGCGTGCTAACTGGCTTAACATCTCTCATGTTGAACTTTTCAAGGACTCATTCAACATAATTCTACTGTGACAAACATAGCTTTCCAGCTTTCTTATTATGAACAATTCCCATGCCCAGAATTTGTTTTGCTAGCCTTAAATCTTTCATGTTAAAGGACATAGACAATTCTTCTTTCAACCTACGAATTATCAAATCATCTTATCCAACAATAAGCATATCATTAACATAAAGTAAAAGAATAATGAAGTTACTATTAAGAAATTTTCTGACATAGATACAAGAATCTACATCAGTTTTTTTATAGTCTTGACCAACCATAAAATAATCAAACTTGTGGTACAACTATCTAGGTGTCTGCTTCAAGCTTTAAAGGTTCTTCTTCAACCTACAGACCATGTGCTCCTTCCTTTTCACTTCAAATCATTCAAGTTAAACCATGTAAATCTCTTCATTCAAATTGCTATGTAAAAATGCAGTGTTTGCATCTAACTACTTGAGCTCAAGATTTAGACTAGCTGCTAGTCCAAGTATAACCCGAATAAAACACATCTTCATCATAGGGGAAAAGATCCCATCAAAGTCAACTCCCTTCTTCTGATGGAAGCCATTCACCACCAAATAAGCTGTATACTTTACCAGCTTATCATCATCTTTCTTCAACTTGAACACCCACTTGTTCTGCAATGCTCTTCTATTCTCAGGTAGATCTACTAACTCATATGTGTTGTTCTTCTGAACATAATTCATTTCATCTTCCATTGCTGTGATCCACTAGTCCAAATTTGCACAAGATTGTACATCTAGGGAGCTCTCAGGCTCCCCCAGATCAACAAGTATGACATAATAAGAACTAGGATACTTGGTAGATAGATGATGCTATCTAGTAAATCTCATTGACTAAAACTTTACCTCTTCTAGTGGAGGGGGTTGCTCCCACTGCTCAAGATGACTATCATGCTTAACTACATCACATCAACGTGTTTATCTGCTTCTCTGATTTTTTTTTGTTTCCTTCTATTCATTGTTTCTCTAATCTCGACTGGCCACAATAAGAATGCCCACGAATACATCAATTTTGTTCTTTACATCTCAGATCTCATTGTCACCAGAATGTTTATGAGCCCATTTTTTTTTTTTTGTCTAATTTGAGGTTTTATGCAAACTAGCGTGAGTGCAAGCAACTATTGGATGGAAAGAGGTGGGGAGAGGAGATTAGGGTTAGGAGATCAAAGCAACACTAAGGAGTTTATGGCAGCAAGAACAATGGGTGATGGGTGATCGAATGGTGAGATTATGGAAAAGTGATTGGAGCATAAAGGAGGCCAAGGCAACAAGTGGCGAGGATGATGGGCAACAAGGCAATCAGATGGTGAGTTTGAGATCAGAAAGAGTTTGAGGTGGAGGGATGAAGCTACGGAAAGAGGGGATAGAGGTGACGGAAGGAGTAGCAGATCAAGGTAAGGGAAAAAGAAAGGAGGCCGCTGCATGAGGCCTGCAAAAGGACAAGTTGGGGGAGGGGAAACAAGGAATCGATGGAATGGGCAGACAATGTTAGGTGGGGATGGTGGCAGCTAATGTAGTTTCTGGTGGTTGCTGAACAACGTGGGTCAATAGTGGCAAACGGGGAAAGAGAAAGAAGGACTACAAGTAAAATTGTCCAAAAAATAAATTAGTTGAAAACTTGGTACTGTCCCACGTAAAATAATATTTTAAATGTTAATTAATTATTAAAAAACCAAGTAACTTGAGGTTCCTATAATATAGTTACCAAATAGTTTGAACTAAAATTCCTAAAGCTTTTGTCAAATAATATGAACTAAAAAAAATAAGAGGGAAAATGTAGATTTCTAAAGCTTTGGCTGTAACTATAAACCAGACAAAATTTAAAGTGGCTCACTGTAATTTTAACTAATGATTAACCGATGATGTCGTTAAAAAAGGGGGTTAGTGTAGGTTTCCAAACCTTAGGGGCAAGTGTAATATCAATAAAGTTCAAGGGTAACTATAAAAAAAACTTTTTCTTTTTTGCTTTTTTTAACTTCATCAAATATTTCTACATATATCTAAAACCACTTGTACTAATACCCCCAAAAAAACCAGTTGTACTTATTGATTGCTTTTATTTGCACCCACAGGGACGGATTTAAAAAGCTTTGACTCTGGACTTATGAAAGTAAAATCACATTTAATTGTGTAATTAATTTTAGGGTTTCTTTTCAAATAGTGTGCTAAGTTAACTTCAATCTCAATCAAATCTTAATTCATTTATGGATATCATAACTTTAACTTTTTACTTAGTGGGATCTTTTACTAAATTTATATTACTCTTTTAAAAGCTTAATATTTATAAAATTAGAAAATTTTAGTGGGTCCATGGAAATTTCAAATATTTATTTTTGATTAAGACTCAAGCTTGTTGTATAGTCATTTGAAAATAGAAAAATAAGAAAATATTTAATAAAGTCTACAACAAGCATGCATGATAAGCGTAATATTGATATCGCAAAAATAAACGCATGGCAATTAATTATATTTAATGTTGAAAGAATTGAATGCGTCCCGATAAATTATTTACACAATATTGCAATAATAAAATTATATTTTTTTCATTATATGTAGTAAAAAATATTATATATTCCATAAATATTTGATTAATATGTTTTGATGAGTACAAGTACAATAAATAAATTATGTTATTACTTTTTTTGAGAACTTGAAATTTTAATCACATGTAGTACAAGCATGTATGATTATGGTTTAGTTTTGCATTGTGATGCATATGAAAAAGTAATTGTCAAACATAGGTTTTTGACACGGCAATTAAAACGCAATGATTAACCCAACAATATTGTTTGGAAAAATTTAAAATGAAAAGGGTGGTTGATTGTTTTTTATGTGCAAAATGTATAAAAAGTACATGAAATAGTAGTAGTAGTAATAAATATTTTAATAGTGTCGGCTATCACCGATAAAATATTCCTAGGAGAAAATGACTTTATTAGCATTGGCTGTATTTATGGGATTTAGTATTTTAAAATTTAATATTTTTTAAAAAAAAATTCCATTAGACGGGTATAGAACTAGTTTCATACATATGTATCATTAGAATTGTACATTTTTTGTCAATTTTTTTTATCCAATAGGGTAAAGAGAAATTTAGGATTTTCTTAGGGCTAAGGTACAAATTCGACAAACTCATGTATAAACATTGGAAAATGTCACATGTTTTGGGAACAAAAAAGTTAGAAAATGTGGGGCTGAGTACATAAGTTACATGCTGTAAGAATTTAGCCTCGAGCCATCCATACGTGATGATCGGTTACACTTGGCTTTATGAAAATACCAAAGATTCCCATAGGGCGGAGCTCCATTTACAAAACCACAAAATTGGCTTATTTCTACTGGAATTTGTTCGACTGGCCCGTGACGGGAATTGCTAGAACCATATTTCTGGCAAACGTTGTTCTGTCTGTAAAAGACACGAACAATTTGGTCTCTCTTCGATGAGTTCAGAGACACTGAGGACACGAATCTTTTTCACAATGATCATGGCCGGTTAACCTCTCAATATAAACTACTTTTACCTTTTAATCCATTGCTAAAAAGCAGCTGACAATTATTAAGCGGTTGGAACCTCTTTCAATCCATTCTTCCCTTGCAATCCGTTGCCATAACTCCAACAAGAAGACGGCTCGGTCCAAGAAGAAAATAAAGCTAAGAAGCAAACTTCATCCTTAGCAAGCTCTACTTATTCACATATGGCGGCATCATTGTTCACGCTCATGAAGTTGTTCGTGGTTGTTCTCCTTCTTCTCGGGATTTGGTCTGAAGGTTAGTTATATCTTCTTCTTCTTCTTCTTGTTTTTTTTTTAAAATTTTTTTATGAAAGGGCATGGCCGTTTCCCTCAC
The DNA here is from genome assembly GCA_005392925.1 of Aquilaria sinensis. NCBI lineage: Eukaryota > Viridiplantae > Streptophyta > Magnoliopsida > Malvales > Thymelaeaceae > Aquilaria > Aquilaria sinensis. The sequence goes on from SMDT01003063.1 coordinate 204,887, forward strand.
CATTGGAGACGGCCAATTCTGATGGCTAACCACTCGAAAATGTCTGCCCGATAAACATTCGCCGAAAAATACAATTTCGATGGTGGAAAGTCGGAACTTCCGACGGTGCCGTCAGGACAATGGCCATAAAAAAGGTTTCACGCGCTGGTTGGAATGACAGTTTACCGACAGCTGACTGTTGAAAAAGTGGCCGGACAGCTTCCGATAGCCGGATGCCAGAAAAGTGGCAGGTCGACTTTCAACGGCAAGACGATGGAAAGGTGGCCAGCCGTCTTCCGACATCAAGTCGCCAGAAAGGTGGCCGGCCGTTTCACTACAGCAAGCCAACGGGACTTAAAAAACAGTTAATTGGAGAAAATGATTTTAGCTCGATTTTACTTCACTATTATAATTGCAAAACTTATTTCTTCCGCATCTATTTCCAAAAATTAGTTGAGCATCAAGAAAAGACCATACCATGAGCGAATGCTCATTGTACTCTATTTCCAACAACTGAAATACCCTAGAAATTGGCAACAAAGTCCTAAAGAACATAAATTGAACTAGCCATTTGCATCTAGCTGCCGAAACATAAGAATAAAATTTATATGTCATATAAAAGCGCACAAAAACCCATATCATTTGAAATAATATATATCATATCCCTAAAACTAACCCATTGGGCCCAACTAATTAAGCCGAAGTAACACAACCCTAACCTAACCCTAGCTATTTATACACTATATACCCTCTTCCCTCCACCCTCCTCTTCCTTCTGCAGCCCTTCTCTGCCTCGTCCCTCCACCTCGTCATTTGTTAACCCAGCTGCCTCCTCCTAGTTGTCTGCATTGCTCCTTCACCTGGTTATCATCGTCACCCCTTCACCTGGCCATGCTCAACACTCGCCCTTTGTCCACCTCGGGCAGATGAAGCAGCGGATTAGTTGCTGGAAGAAATGGCAGATGAAGTGGTGAACTAGGTGTGCAAATCTCGCCTTGCGGTTCTCTTCTCTCCTCCCCCGGCCTTGCAGTTCTCTTCTCACCTCCAAGGCCATTCACCTCCCTCACCTGTCTTACCACCATTCCCATCCCCCTCCATCGTTCTCCAACCATCTCGCCGTTCATCCGCCATTCGCCGTTCGCCTTTCTTGGCTGTCTGCCTGACTCGTCTGTGCGTCACTATTCAAAGTTCGCCAACGCCGTTCTCGATGTCGGTGAAGATTTGATTTCTCAAATGTTTGAATTGTTATGAAGATTTGATGAATATGGGATTATTGTGTGGATCTAATGAAATTTAAAATTTCTAATGTATTTTTTTTATCGATTTGGATTGTTTTGCCGTGCTGATGAATATTTTGAATATCTAAAGAATTTTGTATTTTTTAAAATTTGAAATTATGATAATTTTTTTATTTTATGAATCTTGTAAATGTTGTGATCTTGTGTTTATGTGGGTTTATTATGTATTTTTTTTATTTTCAATTGTTGTTAATTTTTTTATTTTTCAATAAATAGAAAATATAGTTTTAGTGAATATATTTTCATAATAATATAAAATATAATTTTGTGATTTTATGAATCTTGTGAATATTGTGATCTTGTGTTTATGTGGGTTTATTATGTATTTTTTTTATTTTCAATTGTTGTTAATTTTTTTATTTTTCAATAAATAGAAAATATAGTTTTAGTGAATATATTTTTGTAATAATATAAAATATAATTTTATGATTTTAAATTTTGTAATACTATAAAATAGAAGCTTTGTAAATATAAACTAATAAATATATTTTTAGTAAATATAAAATATAATTTTGGTAATATATAACATATATTATCAGGTTATATTTATTTTTTTCTACTTTTTTAACAATAGTTTCCAATAGCTCATCTTGTTGGTAATTTACTAGCGGCTTAACCCATTGGTAATTTATTAATAGCCTAATACGTTGGTAATCTACCAACGGCTTAGGTTATTGGTAAGTTACCAACCGCTTAGACAATTGGTAATTACCAATGCTTACATGCTAGTAAAACCTTAGTCCGTTGGAAAACCAGTCTGGTCTACGATCATTGGTAATTACCAATGGCCAAATTACGTGCTTGTATAGAAAATTACTAACTGTTTAAGTTTTGACCATTGATAATATGGTTTTCAATGATCAATTTACCAATGAGCTGCTTCCAACAGCTATACTTTGGTAATTTTAAATTTTCCAGCGCGTACATGTCGGTAATGACCATTGGAAAAACTAGTTTTTTTAGTAGTGGATTGGAGATCTCCCAATGGCCTGGCTGTTAGAAACTGTGCCTTTGGAAAATAAGCATTTTCTAGTACTGATTTTTTGGTAAACTCCAATTATCATCTCCAAACTATATTTCATGTTGCTTAATCATCCTTAAACTATATCCCATATGACTTTGAAAGTTCGCATGGTTGCTAATGTAACATCACCTTTCCATCCACCCCTAATGGTGTGATGAATGATAGGACAAAACAGTAATAATTAAATAATTTGAGGAAGATTAGTGCAACATTTGATAATTTCAGGATGATTGAGTAATATAGGATATAGTTTATGTACAATAGGTGAAATATACCCTTTTTATCAGCAAGGATGAATATATTCATTATAGGGCTGCAAGAAGCTGGAGAAAATCGGCTTATGACATCTACAATATAGCATATTGAATCTCTACAGTATGTTTCGTAGTTGTATTCTCTAGAATTATTAGAAATTTACGTTTTCAGTCGCATATTTCTTAGAGTAGTTCTTTCGGGCCAGCCCTTAATTACCATAATATAATCTCAAACAGTTTTAAAGTATATAAATGTATCATATTTTCAGAAACATTGGTGACAGCAAAGCGATTTGGATCACCGAGCCTTAGCCTGACTCCGTCACCGACTCCGATTTCCAGTCGATATAGGGGTCCGAGTACTAGATGCAAATGGGAGGAACCTTACGATACCGATGATGAAAATGATTTTTGTACGGAATACGAATGTGAAGGGTATTGTAGTGGAATCCTCTTGTATAAGGACATTTTGGTCGACCCAGAAAAGTCCTACTGCATTCAAGATGAAGATGGTGATGTGTGTTGTTGTATTGAGTAATTGAGGTAGTGTTTGATTGTGAAAATGTTTTCTTTTTCTAATTTTTTGATAAAATTTTAGGTGTATAGTTCAGTTTAAGGATGTGGAAAACCTTGTCTTTTAAGTTTTAAAAAACTCGTTTATTAAAATAAAAAATATTTTAAAAATGTTTTTTTGTTTTATAGCATCGATTTTTCAAAGTTTAAAAAATAATGCTTTCCATATCCTTGAACACCCAAACTTTTATCAAAAACTTAAAAAATAAAAAATAGGAAAATTTTTCACATCCAAACACTACCTAAATTTCGAAATAATTGTGACTTAGTTCTCCCATGTGTCGAGGTCTGCTATACCGTCTAGTTTGGTCATTTGTGTAACTTGTTTTAAATGGCCAATAAAAATTATTAAAATGGCCTCTCGAGGTCATGTAAAATAAGGTGGGATTGAACAATAAACGCACATGTATCTTTGTGTGAGCGTGTATTGTTATTGTATAAGTACGTATTAATGTATCACATGAGGTGCTTTTGCACTTGGCTAGCTTTGATGAATAAAAGTTTACTACTTAAGCTCGAAACTGCTTTCCGTTTTCTAGAATTTTTTGAGTCTGATATTTTGAAACCGGTAGAGGCACATGTATAAATTTTGAGGGGTGGCCGTAGCGAAAGACAATGTTAAGGAGCACGTGATTCGAAAACGGAAAAATTTAAACAAAAAACATAATAGGTATTATTATTTGAATTTTGTTAATTTATTAAAATGAAGTTTATGTGCCCTGCGCATTGTAGGAATTCAATTTATGGTAGTGTTTAATGTAAATATAATAAAATAGTCATTAAATAATAAAGTTTGGGGATGAAGAAAGGAAACATTAAAGTTCTAATAATTAAAAGTGAGGTTAATCATTGATGAAAATAATTTTTTTATAAAATAAAAAAAACTGAGATTTGCAATTCACCTTAAATCATGGTCTAATCTCTATAGAATAAAGTTTTAGGATTGATATGGAAAAGAACATGGTTTTTAGCAATTAAAAATGGGGTTTGACCATTTTAAAAAACTCAATAGCCCAAGGATCAAACTGGATTTAAGCAAAAAAAATGTGAAACAAATAGAAATCAGAAAAATTCCTTGTAATTATTATCTTTGGTAGCTATAGTCCCCAAACATGTGGATTTTTAGACCCTACCATTGGCCCTCCGCTGTCTCTCAAGGCTTGATCATCAAATGGAATAGTTTAGAGACCAAAGTGGAAGAAGGAAAATCTGTTGGGGCTAAAAAAGAGGTTATACCTTTAGCAAGAAAAAGTAAAAAAGAAAAGAAAAGAAAATTAACCCAAGTTGGTTTAATGTAAACATATCAAAATAATCATTAAATAATAAAATTTAGGGGCAAAGAGATGAAATATTAGAGTTCTAACAATTAAAAATATGTTTAACTGTTGATGCAAGAAAAATTTTCCATGAAAATAAAAAATCTATTATAGAAATAACCGTCTTAGAACATAATGACCATAGTGGCTAAAGTTTTTTTAGAAGATAAAAATGACCTTTCTAAAAAAAGGCAATATATAGCAAACAAAAAAGACTAGAGTTATTAAGTTTAACATCAACTTAATAGAAGGAAATAAAAAAAAAAAAAGGAAAAGGACCAAAATGACAAATACTTAGAATTTAGGGATTGAACTGAAAAAATTGATCGCTTAAGGGCTAAAAATAGCAATCAAGCCAAAAAAAAACAAAACATAGTGACACTGTTCATAAACAGTGCTAACCATGCAGCTCCTTGCAATTTTTCTCTTTGTCAACCACTTTCCTGGGATGCCCTAACATCCTCCATGCTAAAGGCCCAAAAAAGGCATAGTTTAACTTAACAATTAGTGTTGAGTGACGCCCATGGAGCTGCACCAATAGTTATGTTCATCATGGTCATTGCATAGATTGGTGGAAGCATAGTTACCCACACTTAGTCACAAAATAATTTGTGTTGGTTTCATATTTTGAAAATTTTCAAAGTCTATGGATGAAAGTGTAGCATCGTGGAAAGATGGAGCATCCTTTATGTGACATAATTGAAAAATATGCTTTTAGCCCTTTAATTTTGGTCTCCAGCAATAGCACTAGCAGTTCTCAAACTTTCAAATTTTCTGATCCTATCATCATCCTCTTTTTGTCCCCACTCTAAAATTGAGGCATGATTGTGAAATGGAAAAGTACAGGGACCAAAAGGGATGAAAAAAAATATTCATGGACCGGAAATGTGGTTTGTCCCTCACCAAGGAAAACACAAAAGAAATGCGGCACGCTCCTAAGCCTCCTGTGGTAAAGAATAAGAGTGGGCCGAGAGCGAGTGGGGTCTGATAGAAAAGTGGGCTGAATTTGGCCCAAAAACTTGTTTCTATTCATCTACGGCAAATTTGTTATCTTTATAAAAGAGTTATAATATAATTTGTGAAAAATTCTGAATGGTAACGACTGAGTGGCTGTAGAAAAAAAGTTTCCGGTCTTACTTACCTTCTTAACAGCCAATAGGCGTTGGATTGATGAGGATGATAATGGAGACTCGACAATAGGTTGGAAATAGAGAACAATATAAGGTTTTACAGAATTGACATTAGAATATTACTCCTCTGCACTATATTATTTGAAACATTTGATTTTTTTAAATAATTTAATTTAAATTTATTTATATTAGTGTTTATTAGAAAATATTTTAAAAAATATATTCAGAAACTATAAGTCTTTATTTATCAGTTATATATAAAAGTTTTTCATTTATATACTAAAAATGTTAAAAATAAAAAATCGTAGTTTAATTACTGAATAGTGGATGTTACAAAGAACTTGGAACGAAAGAAGTAGTGTAAAAAGTATTTGTCCTCGATTGTGCCTTTAGTGAATTTCTATGGATTTTTTTTTTGTTCAAATTAGGAAATATAAAAAAGAATAACAAGTATAGAAAATCTTTATAAAAAAAAAGAATAGAAATTGATGACTTGAACATAAAGATATAATAATAACACCACAAGATGGTAAAAAATGTAAAAGAAGATCACAAAAACACTAATATTTAAAATGCAGTTGTGTAACACAAAACTAACAAATATTTTTTCTGTATTGAAATTGCAATATATAGATAATCACTATGTATTAAAATAAACATTCTAAATATACTATTAATAATTCCAAACAAAATGGCTTAAGATCTGTGGGCGTGGGCGGTGTTAACATTTTACTAATAAAATAAGAGGCAAAAATATTCTGAAAGAAATTAAAATTACATTTATAGCTTTTTACAGTTTAGGCCACTATGCATTATAAATATACACCCAGTGACCATATGTGTTATTAGTGTTCCACCGGAGAAAAACTGAAAAAACAAAAAAAGTGTTTAAGAGACATATAGTGATTTGTTGCCACAAATCCTAAAAGCAAGTTTTAATGTTAAAGTGTTGATAAAAGTTCTAAAAATCTAAACACTTATTACTGTTAGTCATAAATCCTTCAAAGTATTTGTAGAAGTACTAAAACATTCAATACTTGATAGTACTTTGCAACCTGTAGGCCAGTTGATAGGAACACCATACCGCATTACAGCCTACCCGAGGTACGCTACCCCCACTCCCCTTCATCCCTTATGCATATACTAAATACCTATGTGTATACTTTGCTTCTAAGTACCAAAAAACAAGTACTTGATAGTATATTGATATCATATTGGTTTAAGGCTCTTTGGTAGTTCTTTGGGGCATTCTAATGGGTACTGCTCACTATTAATAACTAAGTTCAAGACAGAAGTAAAACACATAGCTACAGGATTTTGATACGAAAAAGTGAGAGTTTCTCCTCTTAGAAAATATGTCATTAAGCATATAAGAACGCTCCTTGTGGAAATTTTGAGGTATGATATGCTAATCATACACTCTTTTGTACACTTCTCAGGCGAATATTGACTAAAATATCAGTAGTTTTCCCCAGACATACAACTTTAGGGCCCTTGAAATTGTCTTTGCAGGTCTAGCACCATCTCTAATGTAACGACCCAAGTACAGAAACGATTAATGAAACACTTGCTCACTCCACATAAGAGGAAAAAGATGAGCGTTAGGTACTTATATTCTGGCACTATAGCATATATATCCAAATAAGACTTTCCATAATTCACCCATGTGGGATATGAGGGTGTTACAAACTGTTCTTCTTATGTACCCAATGTTTCGTTGGGGTATCCCGAGTTACATGGTCTTCTGGACCAGAATCAGCCCTAATAGATGATACATGTGCACACCCACATCATCGTGGTCCTAGGTCAACTCTGATATCATCTATAGCAACCCAAGTTCATAATCGATTAACGAAACACCTGCCCACATTGCATAGGCTATCCTTTGAAAAAGGATAAGCGTTAATTGCTTATGTTCTGAAACTGGAACCTATATATCCACATAAGGTTTTTCACAATTTACCCATGTGGGATATGGAGGTGTTACAAAACATGATGAACAATAATGAGTTTTACCATGAAATTCAGACTCCTTACCTCAAGAATAAAACCTAAAATTCATGCTACAAAGCTTCATAAATTTTTTATTTCCTTCATTTAGCCTCGTAGTTGAGCTAGAAAATATTTCCTATTTGGCTAGTTGGGGCATCAGGTCGGAGAAGTTGGCAGAGCTAGCTTCTTTGGGTACCAATTTGGAAGATAATGAATAACAACTTATCATTCAAGATATCAACTTGCAACATTGTTAGGCTTTGAGCAATTTAGCCCAAATTCTTCTCATATTGCCAACTTGCATCCAAATGTCTTCAAAGTGCTTGAATAGACTTTTTTCTACCAAATTTACTTAAGGGAAATTTTTTAACATTTTTTACCTAGTAAAAATTACCAAAATAACCTTTTAGCCAACTTTTGCCTAAATGACCAATTTTGCCTTTTTAAGCTACTAGATTATCTAATACTGAGACTTGATGTGCCAATAAGTTATCTAAACATATAAAATTAATAAAATAATTGTTTTACCTAGGTAAACGAGCTTTAGGTCATGGAGAGCCGTTACAGCCACCATTCATTTTCTACCTAATGGGTTGAGTGCTAAGGTTTATTCTAAGTTTATGTTTGATGACACTAGGACTGACCCCAGACATATCCATGGGAGAGAAAGCAAAAAATAAACATTGAATCATAAGTGATCACTGAGTAAGGACTTTACCTCTAGTGGAAGCATAATGCAAATTTTTGTAGCGTGCCCAAGTTTGAGCTCCACTTTTTCGGTATCCTTAGTCTTACCTCTATTGTTTGTTGTCTTCTCCTTTATGTGATCAAAATTTGCCTCTTTGAACATACCATTTCTTTGTCATCCTTTAGAGTGAAAACTCCCTCAGCCTTTTCTCGATCCACATGTACACATGCATCTCTTTCATAGGTACTAAACATAAAAGTAAAATTTCTCACATTAGGGCGGATGTGCAATATATCATGTGTTCTTTTTGCCAAATAGAGTGTTGTATGGAGTGTAAGCATCTATTACATTTAACAACACATCTAGTTATAATAGACGCACACGCCTCACACCCATCATCAACTAGCATTCAAAATATTGTCAGGGGTAATTTAACCCACCCTAGTATGGGGAGTTTTTCCGGTCTTATCCTAAACATAGGACTGGCCACTGATTTTTACTGGACAGTTAGGATGCCCATCTCTAAGAATATTCTGGCGAATAGTATATCATTGTTTAAGCTGCTATTAGAAAGAACCGTCCTAATTCCTCACCTAAAAATCCTAGCTGAAATAATCGGAGGATCATTATAGGGTAGGCTTAGGACAGCTCAGTTGGTTTCACCAAATTCACCAAAGGCATATGTACTCAAGCTAGCTCAGCTCCCTATTCATTTTACCTTCCCATACTGGGGAATTCCCCCAGTTGCATAAACATAAATGATGCCAACCCTACCATGAAACTTTGGTGAAAATGGAAAATCTTGCTCAAAGGCTTGACTAGCTGTAATTGGATGTGCCATTTAGGAAAAATGGCATTTTGGCGGGCTTTGGTCACCATTTTCATGATGTTGACAATAGAGGCCTACAATAGTCTTTTTCATCACTTCTATAGTCGATGCCGTTTTGATAGTGGACTAACTCAGATAGTAACCCTTAGAAGGCTGCCTTAGGAAGAGTTCGTACGGAATTGTGGATGTGTTATGGCCGACCCGCAAAAGTAAAGAATGAAGAGTGGATAAGGGGAAGCCCTGGGGTGTTTCTGGATGGAGTCTCCAATGTTTAAGTTAGTTTTTTTGTGTATCTGTGCGGTAAGCATAGTGATTGAGTGACCCTACCTCTAAGATGGTCGGATATAGCAGTCTTAGGAAGAGATCATGAGTGTTGGTCGGCTTATTATGTGTTCCCCATCATGTTAATTATGCTAGTATAGTTTATGCATACGGGACATGTGGCAACTTTTCACCAACTACCTGTATGAAACTAAAGCGGCCTTCCTGGTACCTCAAATTGGTCCGAGGTGTTAGGTTCTCGGGAATTCGTGGTGATACGCCTTTGGGCAGTTCTATCCTGAAAAGCTCCTTCTTGGGATTAGGGTGCTTTACCCGTTAGCTTGCCCCTAAGGTTCCTGAAGTTACTTCACCTCAAAGGATGTCCAAGGTGCCTTTTTGGCCACAGGGACTCTAGTATTAGATATATCAACATTTTCATTAATAAATTTTTTAATTGTTGATCGAAAAAAAGATTCATTCACTACACATTTTTAAACTATACAAATGCCCACTAAGTTTTGGAAAGTGATAGTTTAGCCGTCATTATGTCGAAAATTTTAAAAAAGTGATAATATCTTAAATAAATATATCTAAAAAATATTTTGAAAATTGTATACGAAAAACTAAAAGCAAATACACAAAGAATGAAAAAGAACACTATCCCCCCCTAAAAAAAGCCCCAAAATATTTGTAGTAAAGATTCTTTAGGAAAAAAAACCTAAACGCTTTTTTGTGGAATATAGTAGAACATGAAACAATTTAGTAGTGGATTGCATTATTAATACATAAGTGAAAATTACAAATTCCTTAAACGTATAAACTAAATGTAATCATTCATGAAATTAGCACTGAATAACACATAATAGGTGATGACCTACCTCCACATACCCGATTTGACTAGAAAAGTCAACAATCCAAATTTAACTATATCCAACCCAAAGAACCCAAAAAAAAATTACCTAAATATGAAATGGCCCAACCTGAATTCATCCAAACTTGAATAACTCAAACCTGAAATGATCGATAGTTGAAATAATGTAATGGCTAAACTTGAAAAAACCCGACTCTAACCCAAATTGACATAAAATGTATATTTCCATAGATTTAGAAAAATATTATTTTTTATATATTGGCTATTTATCTAAATTGTACGTCAATTATGATCACTCACTTTAAGAAGCTAAAACTACACTTTAAAAATATATATATATTTTTAGGGGTCTTATGAGATTTGGAAAATAAATCAACAAAATAACATGTTTTGTTTTGTTTTGTTTTGTGGTCTTTTAGGATTTTAGGTAAATTGAGATACCAGAGAGGAATTCTCAAATTTCATGAAAACAAGTTGAACATTTCATATTTACATGAGAATAAAAGCAAATCACTTGACTTCCTCAACATCAATCCATGAACTCTTATAAAAAAGAACTTCACGTCCTTAAAAAGCCTGAGCCAACTAAGTTCTCCAACCTTTCACAATACATCATCAAGATAATCAAATTGAACAAGCAAGTTCAGTTTTGATTAAACTAATTTGTTGGTGGCGGACAACAAACACTTTTACCATCCATATCTTTAATTTTACCCATTTATAATAATTTCAATGTTTTTAGAATATTTATAAAATCATTTTCTATTTAAAAAAATTACTTTACATTTATATAGATGAAAAACCAATAATTTGAGGTGCCTATTAACTGTAAAATAAATTATCAAACTTATAGTGAAGAATATTTTGTCCAAGAGAAATGAAAAATTTTTATAGCTAAATGACACAACAACATTTTCAAAGAAAGTATCCACAGATTTCACGAATTTCAAAAGCAAATGCATTATGCTTGTAAATTTTGCTAGCAAGTAAGGTGAGAGGTAGATGGCCTAAAATGAAGAAAGTAAAACTGGGAAAGAAACAAAAAGCTACTTGAATGGTCTTATCCAAACTGCCATTCATTTTCCATCTATTCTTTTCTTTTAGCAAGTTATTAGAGATAAAGTGTATATGCATAGAAAGCAAAGAACGAAATAACCTTGAAACCTTGCACTTTGTGCACTTCTTCTTTGCTTTGTAGAAGTCGCCATGCCTAGGCTAGGGATGGAAAAGCCGAAGTGTTAGCGCTTGGCGTTTTACGCCTAGAGCTCGTCAAAGCGTGTTTTAATAACGTTGGATGAATAACGAAAGGAGCCAGTTTATGCAAGGAAGTTTGTGGGCAAAGATCATTAGCTTCTACCTGTTTCAATCAAATGGTTGGCTCCAACGCAAAATAGACAACAAAAACGTGACAAATTTCTTGGTTTCCTTCTGCCTGCTTAAAATACAGTTGTATCACCTCAAGGGTAACTATTAGCCTATGAAATTAAAACCAATTTTTTTATGCCTTCCTCATTTGTGCCCTACCTTATGTGCATCATATTGGTGGAAAGACAAATATGCCCTTATTTAAAAAAAAAATCTCTGTCATATCCTATCTCGCCTCCCTCACTCAGCCAATGCCACAACCATTGCCAGGGAGTTCAGACCAACACCACGATCCTACCTCGCCATAGTTGTCAGCCCCATACGTTCCTACATGTCGACCATTGTTCTCAGGCTTGAGTCATTCATAGGTGTTCCCATATGTTCCACTTTCCATGATCTAAGTTTCATTCCACAATCCGACATTGCCATATCACCATTTGCCCACTTGTAAGTTGCCTGAGCCAGTGCCACCAAAGTCCAGCCATCTGATCGCAGAGGCTGAACCAGGATTTTTTGTTCGAGTGGGCGAACCTGAAGGAAAAGGACGGCATCGTGATGAGGCAAAGCTGGAGATTGAGACTAAGTCATACTAATTCAAAGATAAGGGAGCAACTCGTACAAGTTTAAAAAGTTAGAGGACTAATGTTGCATTTAGGCCATGTTTCATTTTGTCCCTACTTTCTTTAGAGCCTACCTCATTGCCCTCTCCCCCATTTTTATATTCTTCCATCATTTTTTAGGGCCAAGAATTCATATTCAAACCTTAATTTCTCTTATATTAAGCAATTAAGTACCAATTATCTAAAGTTTTCCAAAATTTAGGAGGGGTGGGCAGCAGCATCCCTTGCTCCAATGATGGTCTGCCACTGTGAGCTGATCGTCTAATTGCCGTTGCTGTGCATGGACTTGGACATGAACCTGTTTTCTCACCCGTCTAACTTGTGCCAGACCCATTCAACGAAAGCAAACCTAGACCAGTTTTGGTGCAAACTCACCTGGAAACCTTTTGTCTTTTTTCCCTTTATGTTTGATTTACTAACTTTTGTACAAACATTTAATCACATATGTACAGATGAGTAAACTCATTTGCACAAATAATATCACATATATTATTTTTGTATAGACAAAATTTTATTCACTTTTACATATAAAGCTTGCATTTTTCTACATATGTTTATATGCAAAAGTTTTTTGTACACTTGTCCCACATAATTTATACAAATCCCTGATACCAAATATATATCTTAGTTGTTTGATTTATACATCAAGTTCATACATATCTAACATCTGATTTGTACATATTATTACAGTGTTACTATTAATTGAATTTTTTCCTAATTTTTATTTCATTTAAAAATATGAATTTATTCATAAATTATATAAAAATATAAATAGTGTATGCTCAAATGAATTTATATTTGCACAAACATAAGTCAAATTATATGCACAAGTTATGGAATAATGTGTATAGTTGAATATTTAAAGAATTGAAGTCTAATATGTACATAAAATAATGTGTATAAAAATATTCAATATGCATATAGTTGAATATATCAACAATAGTCTTCGAAACTTTATTTGTGCATAGGACTTTTAAGATTTATACATATTCCTTACTTTTTAATTGAATTGTTTCTCTCATTTTATTTGTATATTAAAATCCATACATATTTGTCATCTAAATTGCATAAATCTTTGATTTTTATGGGAAATGTGTTTTGATGTGTTCACACTTATTTTGAGGATGAAATATCAAACTCGTATATGCAATTGATTATATTTGTAACATATATCTGATATCATTTGTACATATGTGTCATATATTTTGTACATATCCATCACTTATTTCATACATCGAGTGTTATACATATCTATCATCCCGTTAGTACATATTTCCAATTTTAGTAGAAAGTAAATTTGACGTGTTCACACCTGTTTTTAGATTAGAGATTGAACCTATAACATGTATGCGATCTCATTTATATATATATCACACCTTATTTGTATAGATCTCTCATCTTTTTTGTATATCAAGTTTATACATATATGGTATTTGATTTGTACATATTTTCAATTTTAGGAAGATACAAGATTTGATGTGTTCACACTTATCTTATACTATAAAAGGTAGTATTGAAATGTAATTATATATAGACATAAGGGATAGGGATTATATTTGACTTATTCATTTTTTCTATATTGAATTGCGCTATATATATAATCATTACTTATTAAAATAAGATTCTAAATATATTATTAATAATTCCAAACAAAATGACTTAAGATTCGTGGGCGTGGGCTGGATTAACATCTTACTAATAAAATAAGAAGCAAGAAAATGTCGAAAGAAATTAAAAATATAGTTATATTTTTTTTACAGTATAAGAGCAGTATGTAGTATACATATACACCCAATGACTGTAAATGTTATTAGTGTTCGACTAGAGAAAAATTGAAAAAAGAAAAAAAATGTTTAATAGATTTATAGATATTTGTTGCCACAAGTCCTAAAATTTAGTACCAGATTAAGATTTAGTAAGTTTTGAGTGTTAAAGTACTGACCAAAGTCCCAACTCTAAACACTTATTTTTGTTAGTCCTAAATTCTTTAAACTATTATCAGTAGTAAAATATTAATACTTGATAGTGTATTGATTACCATATTTGTCTAAGGGCATAATTTTACTACTTCATTAGACGCATTCTCATGGGTTCTACATGTTGAAGATTCTCTCATGCATCTGATCAGTATTAATTACTGTGACTAATGATTCATTTAAAGAAAAAAGAAAATCTCATAGCTACAGGATTCCAATCTGGAAAAGTAGGAGTTTCTCCTCTTCATAGATACATAATTAAGCCTATAAGAAGGCTCCATGTGAAAACCCTATTTTATGATAAGCTTACCATATACTCTCATTTACAACTCTTAGGCTAATATTGACTTAGGCAAAGAAGGGTTTTTCCTTAATATACAACCTCTAGACACCTGACATTATCTTTATTCATAGGTCCAACCAATCTTTGAAGTATTTTGCAGCCGACTCGCTTACATCAAGTATCCTATGCATTTCTTATAAAGTTTTATAATGGTAAATTCGGTATTTAAGCCTTAAAAAAGGTGTCAATGTGTTTATCCTCATAATAAAATTATATATTTAAATTGTTGTAGGAAGACAGATTAATGGAATGAGATTTACAAAGTTGTCGAACCATTTATTTAGCAGAAGATGAAGTTACATCAAAATTAATTTGTCTTCATCCTCATAATATAATTATATATTTAAACTGTTGAGAGACAAATTAATAGATGAGTTTAATGTGTGTCTTATCCCTGTCTATATATATTTACATTTTAATGCCATATTCATAATATAAAATATATGTAAACGCGTTAAATATTGATTCCAAAATTAGTGATATATACAAATTAGATAACAGATACATATGAACTTAATGTATATAGAAAGTAAAAGATATGCCTATATCATGTGACATACATATATAAATGATATCAATATTTTATAGAGGAATATAAAATATTTCTTAAGTTAAGAGATGCAGCTTTTGCTAATGCTAAAAAACAATTGGTTGTAGATCGAATGGAAGTTTTGAGAGAATGAGAAAGTGTAAAAAAATGAAGTTGAGCAAGAAAGAACAAGGCAACAATTCAAATTAGAATCATAAGGACATTGGTAAGCTTGATCATAGGAATGATTGGGAAAAATTACTAGACAGTGTTTCAGCTTCCTTCTTTCTCACCAATTTTCCAGATTTTTGGGTAGGAAGCCATTATCTCAAAGTGTCCTACACGTATGGCAGGGTTGTGGATGTCTTTGTTTCACAAAGGAGATCGAGACCATGGCAAAGATTCGGTTTTGTGAAATTTCTCAAGAATGAGATGACAATTAACTTTAAGGTTAAGCTAAATTAGATTTGGATTGGTACCTATAAGTTGAGAGCCAACATTGTAAAGTTTGATAGAAGATATAGAGTTTGAGATCTTCGTCAAGGGATAGCTCTATTACTAGGTGCAATAAAGACAGTTTCAACACCAAAACATATTCGCCTAAACCCTATAAGGAGTCAGTGAAAGGATCAGAGGTTGAACCAGAAAATATCGAACAAGATAATAAAAAAGAATAGCCAGGGATCAAGTTCAATTTAAAACCTGAAGAGAAGGACTGGCTGAGCTATTGTGCTATTGGTGTGGTTAAAGATTTTGGAATATTAAAGGGCCTTCAAATCATATTCAATAATGGAGGCATAGGTCCCTATAAACTCAAATTGATTAGAGGCAGATAGATATTGACAAAGTGTCAATCTCTACAAGAAGTAGATAGTTTACTAGAAAATGACACTCTATGGATGGAACAATGGTTCCAATTAGTCATGAAATGGAATGATTTATTGCACAAAACGAAGAAAAATGTCTAGTTTTGTGTTTTAGGTATTCCTCTTCATGCATGAAATGTGTAGTTGTTCATCACAATTTTTTCTATTTAGGCCCTAGTATTATCAGTTGATCTAAGCACAATTTGAAAAGGCTTTCCAAAGTTTAGGCAAGTTCTAATTCAAACTAGCTATCCAAATGCTATTTTCCAAATATGTTTGGGTCAAGATTGATTGGGTTGTTTTCAATATTAAAGTCACTGAGGATTATTATGGTGATTATTTAGTTGCTAAAAAAGCATCCTACTTATATCATTATGGAATTAAAGCATACTAATTAGATTTTGGTTCAAATGCAGCATGGATGATGCAAAAAATGGAAAGCCAAAAAATGATGAAGATGATGGTGTAGAAATGGTGGATTAGATACAGCTTGCGAGAAACCTGGATGAGCTAGCAAAGGTCAGTAAATTAATTGATTGTTCATGCGACAATGAAGTCCATTAGGGTAGGGTTGTTTAAGAAAATTCAAATCCAAAGAGCAGATTAGATCCTTTGAACAATAATATAGCATCCAAAAATGACTTAACCACTACAATGGGAAGTGGAGTGCCATTAGATCTTTGTTTTTCCAATAAGGAAGCTGAGATATCCCACCTTCAGTCTAAGGAAAGTCAGGTAGCTTATTGATTGGGCTGGTCTGTCCTTGGTTGCGCTTGAGAGTAACTTATTTGACCACTGCACTATATTGATTAAGTAACAACAACTTGGTTTTGGGCCTATCCTTTTTAAGATCTTCAATGCTTGGATGGATCACAGAGAGTTTCTTGCTTTAATACAAAAAAAAAATGAGACTCTATGAAAATAGATGGAGATAATGGCTATGTTCTAAAGTAGAAACTAAAGCTCCTCAAGGGCAATCTAAAGTCATGGAGCAAAAGCAATTTTTTGGGATATCGATACTAAATTAAAAGCATTGAAGCATAATCTAAGCTTATTGGACACAATAATGAAGAATAGAAATCTTTCAAAAGTGGGTGTGGCAGAAAGAATGAATCTTTTAGACATTTTTTGGAGCAAGCTAAATTAAAAGATGATCTTTTGAGACAAAAATCAAGGGATAGATGGATTAAGGAAAGGGATCAAAAGTTGGGGTACTTCCATCATGTAGTGTCCCTATTAAAAAGGATGAGATGAAAAATGCCATTTAGGATTATAGAAGTTCCAAATCTCCTAAGCTGAATGGTTATGACTTTGGATTTATGAAGAATTGTTAGGATATCTTGAAGAGTGACATATATAGGTTTATAAATATTTTGAAAATAATGGTAGAATTGGCAAAGGATGTATTTCCTCTTTCATTACATTAATTCCGAAGGTTTAACCCAACTATTCTTGATGACTTCAAGCCAATTAACATCATAGGTTCCTTGAATAAAATAATTGCAAAAATTCTTAGAATTATCTAAGTAAGAAGATGTACCTTCTTATTAATATAACTCAAAGTACATTTATTCATAGGAGACAAATTCTTGATAAAGCTTTCATTGCAAATGAATTTGGTGCACTTTTTGGAAAGGAATAAAGTGAAGCTTGCCCTATTTAAAATTGACTTAGAAAAGTCCTCTGATAATGTCAACTAGGAATTTTAATTCCCAGTTTTGAAACAGAGGAAGTTTAGATCTAAATAGATTGGTTGAATGAAAGGTTGCCTCAAGTTTACTTCCATTTCTATTTTGGTTAATGGTAGTCTAACTACTGAGTTCCATAGGAAAATGAGCTTAGGCAAGGAGACTCCTAGTCTCCTTTCCTCATTTTAGTTGCTGCATATGTCTTGCATTGCCTGATTGATAAAGTTGTATCCAAAATGAAATTGTTAGGAATCAAATTGGGAAAGAATGAAAGTTTGGAATAACTAGAATATCATTAATTTTAAAAGAGTATTAAGATGTTTCTAGTTGATTTTAGCTTTAAAAGTGAACTTATCTAAAACTTGTTTGATGGGTGTTAATGTAATAAAATTTTAAGTGCATAGAATGGCACAAATCATTGGTTGCACACTAGGTGTATTACCTTTTGTCTATCTTGGCTTGCCTGTTAGAAAGTGTGTGACCAGATTAGCATCATGGAAACCTATTCTGGAAAAGATGAACCAAAGACTGTCAAACTAGAAGCTGAAGCTCCAATTAGCCAAAGCAAGACTGATTTTTCTCAAATAATCTCTTTCAAGCTTACTAGTGTATTACCTTTCACTATTTCGTTGCCCATTTAGAGTAATCAAAACACTAGAGTCAAAAGGAAAAAAATTTCTTTAAGGTAAGTGTGGGGAGCTTAGATAGATTCATTGGATTTCTTAGAATCTGGTGATGGCTGATAGGTCTTTGTAAGGCTTAGGTGTTGGTAGCCTAAAAGCAAAGAACCTAGCCTTGCTTTCTAAATAGTGGTGGTGGTTCAAGTTAGAGAAAGGTGTTCTTTGGAGAAATGTAATTTGTTCAACTTATGATGAAGAGGGGAATCTAGGTGATTGTTCTTCAACTTTTATGTAGAGGAAAATAGTTGGGATCTCCTGGAGCTTTGAGTTTAAAAGTATGGCATTAGAAGACTATATATCTTGCAAGATTGGTGATTAAAGGACTAATAAATTATATTCTTCTTGGTGGTTGGGTGGTTTTTTACTAAGTTCAAAGTTCCTTAGACTATATCGGTTGTCCCTTAATCCTAATTGTTTGGTAATCTAGTCTCTTCAACGGATGATAATTGGACTTAGAGTCTTAGTTGGTCTAGGCAACCTTTTGCTCAGGCAGTTAGGGAGCTGCAGAAGCTTTGGACTTCACTTAATAATGTCAACTTGAACAAGTATTTTGCTGACAAGCTAAACTAGTGCCTAAGCAACAATGGTGACTTTTTATGAATATCTTTGTAGTGAGTCAGATTTGCATGGAACGGTTGGCGCCCCAACAAAGTTAACTTTTTCTGTTGGAAGGCATCCATGGACCATTTGCTAACTAGAAAACATTTGGTAGGCAAAGGAGTCTAACAGGTTGTCAACTCTTGTCCATTCTATATGACAAAATGTAAGACTGCGATTTATTTACTATTGTGCAGATTCTCACTAAAGATTTGGAAGCCCATATTTGATTGCTGGGGAGGCAACTTGGGTTCAGGGACATGCTGTTAGCACAATTTTTTTCAGCCATCACAGTTGTGCACTTTAAAGGTAGCAAAAGCATGGAATGTTACTGCAAAAACCACTACTTGGATTCTCTAGCTTACTTACAATGATCTCATCTTTAACAATAAGCTACCAAATTGTTTAAATGTTTTATCTTGTATTAAATCTTAGTCCTTCTCTGGCAATTTTATAGATGTAAGAGAGAATGATTTGCCAGGGCTTCTCTTCTATATTCTCTTCTTTATCAACTTCTTGCTTGTTAACAAATTTCTTGCTTGCCGCATGTATCCTCAAGTCCAACCCTTCATCCTAAAAATAGGTGTAAACCCAAAATCAGATATATGTACAAATTGGATAATAGATATATACGACTTTAATATATAGAGAATATGAAAGATTTGGATAAATCATTTAAGACTTGTATCTAAATAAAATTATGAAAAATGCTACTAATATATTCAATTGTATGTATGAGTTCAATCGTTCTAATATTTAGACCAACAAGTCAGAATATGTTAAAATTATATTAAAATAAGAGAAAATTAAAGTGTGAAATATTAATCGGGGATGTTGCATATATGATTTATATAGAACTAGATATACCTATGAATGAATACATGCACAAATATGCATAATTATTAAATTTATACAAATTGTGTGAGACATATATACAAATAAGATCTTAAAACTTAGCTTTTAAAAAAAAAACTTTTATTATTTTATATTAAAATAATAAAATATATGTATAAATTGGATAACAAATATATATGTATGAACTTAATGTACACAGAAGGTAAAAGATATGTATAAATCATGCAAAGAAATAATATAAAATTCTATAAGTAACTTTATATAGATATTAATATGTGTGCGCTCACATGAGCGCATACACACATAGACATGCATACATACACATATGCATATATACATACATGCCTCCTCAAAAATGATGTTCCACTGCTTCTAGGAGCATTTGGGCTCATAGGACATCTGGGGCAATATCTATTTGTGTCTTTCACTCACAGTTTATGCATCTTCTGAAGAATGACTCACTTCCCTTTTAAACCATCATAAGCAACACCCATAGTAGTGTTATCGCTTTCTAATATCCACTCTCTAGACTATCTAGATTTATTACAATGAGTATATTTTAAGGAATGCTACGTTTCATGTTTTATCCTAATCTCTAGCTGGCATGATCTATATCTGCAGCTCTCTATGACCAATGATTACCAACAAAAGCTCTCCTCCTTTCCCATTGTCCCCCTACCTACTTTATGTTGTTCTTGGGGTCAGAGTCAAAATCAGCACATGCACTTGGTAACTGTTCTCACTAACTGTTCGTGGGTGTTGCAAGCGTTCTCTAGTTTATTATCCCTCAATATGAATATTCTTAGTCTTGTCCACTAGCTTAAGGAAGGTCTGGGCTCTTTCCAGCATTGTTCGATGCTCGTGGTTCCCATGCCGAAAGTTACAATTGCTCAATAACTTGCATTCTCTATTTTTCCCTAATTTCCTATTGCATTTAAATCTGGTTACTAAAAAAAGGCTCGAGCCCAAACGTGTTAGATAATAATTATCAATCATCTATTTACAAGTATCACAAACTAATGGTACAAACAGAAAAATCACATAATTTTTTGGGCTTTATTTGTAAATTAGGTTCAAACTTCATCTCCTTCATTCGTCCCTAGAAGAATCAAAACTGGCCACACCTAAAAGTAAACTTACAGTACTTCACACAAACGGCAGGTGGGAGTGCAACGCTAGCCAAGGGCAGCACGAGGAGGAACAATGGGTGATCCCAGCAATTATGGATCAGAACTTGTTGATTGTGGCTGCACGAGAGAGAAAGAGGGAAGGGACATACATGAGATTATCTAATTTAACTGAGAATAGAATGGTGATTTTACCCGAAGGGTGCATGTAGTGTTAGGCACATATTGTCCAAATGGATGCAAAGAAATTTACAAAGCTGCTGAATCATTTATTTATCAGAAGAAGATAAAGTATAGTGAGAGGATTGCTAAGATTAAATTCTTATGGAACCATTTATTTTTTAGAAGATGAAAAACTATTATGACGGAGATACTAAGATTAAATTCTTTGAAATATTCGATAACAGATGATATTGGCTTATCAATCTCGCTATATAAATTAATTTCGATCTAGACCTTTCAATCCATCAAGAAGATAAATTTAAGAAGCAAGGTTCACCCTTCCCTCTACTTATTCACATATGGAGGCATCATTTCTGAAGCTCATGAAGTTGTTCGTCGTGGTTTGCTTACTCTTGGGGATAGCATTTAAAGGTTGGTTCTAGCTTTGAAGCTTTTTAGAAATTTTTGTTTCCATTATTTTTACCACTAGTAGAAATGTCAGAGATTTTCCGCTTTTTTTTTTTTTTTTAATCTCTAATTCTTGTTAACACAAGCATTACATGCATTGTTCCCGGTCTGTAAGTCAGGTGGAAGAAACACCATTCCGCTTTACAGCCCTCATGGATTTGAGATGTACTGCTGCCTCCACTCATCTTCACTGCTTACTCTTATATTAAATATCTATACTTTGTTTCTGAGAGCAAAAAAAAAAAAAAGTATTAGATCCATCACACATTTTAAAATCACGTTTTCAGTTCTTAAAATGTCATTATAACCCCCTCAAATTGGTTCAATTGTAATTATTGAGACGTAAGCTTAAGGGAAAAGTCAGTTCCCAAAAACAAACTGGGTTTGCCCTTCTTCAATCTACTTAGCAATTTCACACTTGGGTTAGGATTGTATGGATTTTCTGAGTTTTCTCATGGTCCCACCATTATTCCTCGAAATTCCATCTCTTCCTGGTTGGCTCGTTGAAGTTGTGTTCTTCGTTTCTGCCAAAAATAAAACCAAATTTTCACCTTTCCCTTGCACGGGAACCTTCATCCAAACTCATTCTCGATTGGACTTGGAACCGTCGATTTTCTTCACCTTCCGTCTTTCCTCGCGGTTTGATGAAGTAAATGAAGAATTGCAATAAAAATCGGGTAAGAGGAGCTTCTCGTCACCGCATAGAGGTGGCCAGTCGAGGCAAGTCCATTATGTATCAATCACCCACCGCCGGGGCGGCTCTACGACGAATGAGTTGAGATCTGAAATGGTTATGATCTTGTTTGCGATCGTGAAACGGTGGTTAAGTTTGGGGGACTGGCTTCGCGGCCAATCCACGATTCTGTAAATCGATGACTCGTATTTGTAGCGATGTGTGACTGCGTATTGACGAGGAGAGGCGGCCAAAGGCGAATATCTGGCGGAAGAAAGCAATGAGAGGCGATGATGAATCCTTTATCAGAATCGATCG
Source organism: Aquilaria sinensis (assembly GCA_005392925.1). Taxonomy (NCBI): domain Eukaryota; kingdom Viridiplantae; phylum Streptophyta; class Magnoliopsida; order Malvales; family Thymelaeaceae; genus Aquilaria; species Aquilaria sinensis. The sequence continues at coordinate 227,369 of SMDT01003063.1, forward strand.
CAAATTCTTCAACCTTGGCAATGGCAGTATGATGTTTCAGCTCCTCTCCGGCGTCCTTTGGTACCAGCGCCGCCGTATGGTGGTCATGCGTCCAAGGAAAACTGGGTACAGAGGGGAGAAGGTTGCAAACCCTATCAAATCTGGGTTTAGAAATGGGCTTGTCAAGTCCAGCCCAGGTAAGTGTTTGATTCTATTAATTAATTCCTCGGGTCATGGCTGTGAAGCCCATTTCCTCTTCTGCCTTCTTGAAGAAGATGGGTCAGACCAGGTTACCAGTCCAAGTTGTTCATAAAGTTACCCAAAATTGAAACTTGAGGCTAATTCCGTAAAAGGGCAGTCACTCTTCAAAAACTCCGCAGTTTAAAGTACAGATTTGATCTTGTGATGGTCAAATTCGGATTTGAGCATTCAAATCTGTGCACAACTTCCCCCATGTTATGAAAATGGGTGGATGAAAAAGTCACAGAAGTCACAGAACAGTGCCATTTATTATATCTTTCTGAGGTCTCAATATTATGAAATATTGCACGATTTTTCTTTTAATATTCTATCGCTTGCTGTTTATATATATCTTCATCAACCATGACGCTAACCAAATTCTATCCTTTGATCTTCTTGGTGGGAAAACTGACAGAGTTTAGCATCTCGGGACAAGACATAGAAGATTCGTCAGATGATGATTTGGGTAACTTCAGATATTCTAAACTTGCATAAATTCTTTGATTTTGTGGAAAGTATGTCTTTTTATTAGTTTTCTGTAGTTTCTATGGTTCTAAGAGTTCAAAAAGCAAAAGCCTACCCACGCTACTTGTGGGTTCCTGTGGCATGTTTGAGTTCACATAACGCTATCAGTAATTTGTCCCACATTTTTATATTTAAAATATTAATTTACTACTAAATAAATTCTAAATTTAATACTGTAAAAGAATCATATATATATATATATAATGTATATTTATATATGACATTTTTACTATTATAAAGCTACAGATTTTTTTCCATTTAGAAATAATTTTTTATTTCGCAAAATATAAAGCTTTATCCCCCCAAATCGACCAAAGCAAAGATTTATTATTATTATTATTGATAATCTAAGCAAATATTTATTAAAACTGAAAAAAAAAAAAAGTATGCTAACCCAGCCTATAATGGCCCCATTTGGACATAACTTTTGTTATTACCATTACAATTTTAAATAATTTATTTAACAGTTGATATGAAATACTGAAACTAAAAGTGGTAATTAAGTTCTATTTTTGTATTGTTGGCGGAAAGATCAAGAAGACATGGGCATCTATACAGACGATTGGTCAACAACAGTGGAGGACGGCGGTAATTTTAGATATTTTAAACTTGAATAAGTTCTTTGATTCTGTCCAAAGCATGCATTTTTGTTAGTTTTCTAGAGTTTTATGACTATTTTCTCGGAAAAGCCCAGCTTATGCAACAAAGAATTTAATTAGGGAACTTTATTTGACCAGCTCATAGGATTTTCTCAAGTCATATTTTTAAAAACATTCTTGGGTATTTTTCATACTATAGCCACTTATAATCTGATGGCACAACAAAATGTTACCAACTTATATTTACTTTTTAACAAAAGCACACCTTGACTTGACAGTTGCTAACAACATAAGTGTATGTTCCAACCTCCAAGTCAAAATTTTAGAAATATTACCTATTATATCTGCACTGACAATTCTCTAAGAATGCTGGGAACTTGCTTTAAAACCGTTATATAGTACTTATGATTTATTGAGGTTAATGAATTTATTTTTTGTTAAAAATGATTTAAGTGAAAATGCTACTGGTGTCGCTGTGAAAGAAGATTTTACTCAATTTCCTGAAAGTTTATTCTGTGAAGTAACTCTTCTTTTGTTTTGTTTTCTTTGCTAAACGTACATAGAAACGATGATGGCTCATGATTGTGCCGCTCGCATACCTATGACACCTCCTTGCACTGATCCAAATTGCCAAGGGAGATGCCGACAGCGAGGCTTCTTCAATGAACTTGAACACTATTGTCTTTCTGATGGAATTACTTGTTGCTGTAAACGGGAGCAGTGAGGGACTACCAGTGCATCTATCGTTGTCTTGAACAGCTCTTGGAAATCCATGCACATCAGTCTTCTTTCCTACAATCAAGTTCAATAAAAAACTGTGTGGAGGAAATAATCCATCAGGGGTTTCTTGTTTGTAATAATTGTCGAATGGAATGGGAGCGATTCGATTGGATCTTATACATGCTTATTATTCTCCCATGGAAAAAGTAATGGTCTACGGACCCTTTCACTCTTGAATTTTGTCAACTTGAACCTATTAGGCTTTTACCCTTGAATTTTGGTTAAGGTTTACTTGTTCTTTTAACTTTAGAAATTGGTAACTTTTGGTTCATTAGTCCATTTAAATGGCTCTGTAAGATAAATAATGACTGAAATGAAGATAAAAGAAACGATAAATGGTTAACTAACCATTTGACTCAGATTTTTATATTATTTCAATTATCTATTTCATTCTTCTTGATCCAAGCAATTTAGGTAACTACTAATCTTATATAATCTATACAATCTAACAAGCATTTTACACCAGAATATGATTTATTTAATTCTAGTATCCAACTCGTTCATAGAGCTAGAAGTTTATGTGGAAAAAGTAGTTAATTAATCCTTCATCTTCTTTTTTATCTTCTTTTCAATCATTATATAACCTAAACAGTCATTTAAATGGGTCAATAAGGTAAAAGACACCAATTTTCAAAGTTTGAATGAGAGAGTGAACTTGAGTTAAAATTCAAGAAGTAAAAGGTTCGACTTGAAAAAGTTCATGGGCAAAGGGATTTTAGGGGGAAAAAAAACACAAACACACATCCATGTCTTTTTTAAGTTTAGGATGTCGTACGGTTAAGGATTTTTGCATTGAATTCTTGAATTAATACATAGGGCGGTTATAGGTTTTGTAATTGGTTGTGAAGAAGAAAAATTTTCATGGCAAATTAATGGTTCAATAGACTAATTGGCTCATAAAATTGACTAAGTTTTTTAGCCATTAATGCACCATGGTAATTAGTTGGTGTTGTGTATTGGTGTATGCCTCAATTTGGCTTTTTGCCCTTTGTCCAACATGGGCTTAGAAGAAACACATTATACCTTAATGAATATGAACTCTTAGAGATAATTTAAATGATTATATCTTTTTATCTTTTTCCAAAACCTTTTTAGTAGAATCTTACGACTATAATTTTATGATTGTAGAAAAATTAAAACAATTGTAGATAGAAATCCGATTTTAATAACATTGCTAAAAACAACACAAGGTGCACATTTCTAGAAGTAAAATGATTTGCCAGGTATAAACACAACTCAACCATGTTACTACAAGCTATCATTGTCTTTAAAGTCGAACCATACTTAAGCCAGCATGATCTTTGGGTCATGGTTCAACCGGCCTAAGCGGTCAGACCATTTGTTCCTTTCATGTTTCATTTTTCTGGTGATTATTGAGCGACCCTATACTTTGAACATGAAAAGAATAGGGCTAAAATTAAAATGCGCACAAAATATAAGAATTAAGTGTTTATTTTACAAAACTCTATATAAATAACTTTCTACAACCCCTAACACAGCAGATGCGAGAGGAGCCGAAAACCTTGTTTCCATCTCCCAGTACCCACAGGCAAACAATTACGATTCAAAACAAACATATTTCATATATTTTTTTTCTTTAACTTTAATCTTCCCTTTTCATCTTTTTTTTTTTTAATATTGTAGAAGATCCGTTCCATTATTTCTTTTTTTTAGATTATTGTTCAAATTTTTTCAAAAAATTCTCGTTACCATGATATCATTTCTCTATTTTCTTCCTTTACCTCCATGTCTTTTTTCAATGACCAAATTTCCAACGCCGAGCCATTGAAAAATTCCAACATGATGAGCCATTGAAAATTCAAAAATGGGAGATAAACTATTTCCAACGGTTAGGCTGTTGGAAATTTCCAATGCGTTGAGCCTTTGGAAACCAACCCGTTAGGAATTTCGAATTAAATTTCCGATAACAAGGCCGTTGAAAGTTTCCAATGCGAGGCCGTTGAAATTTCTCGCATTGAAAATTTATATTCATGAACATATTTATAATGTATATGAACATATTATTATTATTATATCTCTCTCTCTCTCTCACCACAACACACACATATTAACTATATTATATCTCTCATATTATATTCATATATATTATATAATCTCTCTCATATACACACACACACACACACACACACACACACACACACATATATATATACTATACTATATACTAGGCTGTTGGAATATGGAATGAAATTTACAATTTTAGAAAATAAAATTTTATTTTGAAAATGTTTTGTTATAAATGATGATAATAATAATAATAATAATACACACACACACATTGTTAGAAACAAAAATAATTATAATATGTATATTTATATTACATTGATATTTATATTTATATATATTCATATTGATATATTTATATATGTTTAAATAATGTATATATATTTGTGTATATCGATATATATATATATATATATATATCATATTTTTATATTGTAGGGTTTCAGGAGCCAAACAAACGTAGCGGAATTTAACCGAAACCCTCCAGAATTCAAATGAAACGGGGTAAACCGGGTATTCGAAAATTTTCATACCTAATTCGGTTGAGATATTTCACCTAACTGTAGAGTTGAATCACAAAAACCTAAACAGTTAACATGTTCAAGCTCTTTATGGTGTCCACACAAGCTTCTCAGGATTACCACACTTCCACCACGTCCCGGCAAATGCGTTTCTCTTACGCTTGTAGTGCTAGTTTGTGTCCTTCAAGGAATTGTAAGAAAATAGTGCGACTGTCTTCTTTGAGAAGCTAGGGCAGAAAGCTATGAATTTCTCACTATAAGTTGTACTTATAGTGAGACTTAATTTTTAGGCCTAATGAGTTTCAAAGCCCTAATCTAATTAGACTTTAATTTCGGGCTTAACAATGACTCAACTTTTAGGCCCATTATTAACACGAAATTATTATGAAATCATAACCCAAATAATTATCTTATGCACTCTAATAATCCAAATAGTTCTATGTGTGCAATTCAATGGGCTCTTACCACGTTGGTAATTATCATAAATCACATTTATGATCATAAGCAATGAGCGGTGTCTAACAACACATCATTGTTACCCAAGTGACAAGATTATAGGTGATTCGACTAAACCTTTATGATCATTACCTATATATAACATTGTCCCTTTGTCCAAGATATTAAGAATAGGCACAAGATATGGAATGTGTCACTCTCGTATAGCCCAATCTTTGGTTTCTTGATTACCGAGTAAACTAACTTAAACTGATAACATTGATATTGTATATCAACTCATCCGAGCATGGCCATGCATTTTCTAAGCCTTACTCTATCAAGGAGCTCGAAGATATCACTCCCGTTACATAGAAGGGACAAATCCCATCTTGATCATACAAATCTCTCCGCATGATATATGATATACCTAATGACCTCCTTCAAGTTCACTCAGTTCAACAAAAGGAAGTATCAAAGTATGTGACTCACATGTAAAGAACTTTGATGATCTTAGGTCAAAGGACTACATAAACCATGATCACTATGAGAATCACTTATGACACTCATATAACGATCCATGTAGCGTTCTCATGGTAGGTCAGTCTAGTAACAAGTTCTCCAACTTGTACCCATATGTAGACTACATATCTCATATTAGTCTCCATATATGCTAGTCATTATGTATTATTGTAACCTGCTCCACAACAATACTAGACCAGGGATATTTGAGAATATCATTATTCTAGGGTTATAATTATGTTGATTACATTACGCAGAAACAAAACAACAAATATAATTGCTGGATTAATGCCTTAATAAAATATCATGGCTCAATGTGCAAAAATACAATCATCTCATGATTGGCTTTTGGGCACAACACTAACATATATATTTGTATATATTAATACATACATTCATACATACATACATACATATATCATACTCCCTCCGTCCCTAATATTTTGCTCCATTTCATTTCGCACGGAGATTAAGAAATTTTAACTGTTTTGTTTTTTGTCCCGATTTACCCTTCCCCTGCTCCTTGCCCCCTGCCCTCTCTACTTCCCTGCTCGCTGCCCTTCCCGCCTCCTGCTCGCCGACGCTGAAGCCGCCTCAATCACGAACGGAACCGCCTATCTCGATTCGCATCCGACCATCGTTGATTTGGGTCCTTCCATCCGTCCATCCTCAATTCACTTCGCTTCGCCCTCATTCGCGTCGCTTCTCTGCCTTTAGCCCCGATTCACGTCGCCTTTCCTCTTCCAGCGCCGATTTGCATCGCCTCTCATCCTCCGACCTTGATTCACACCGCCTCTCTGCCTTCAGCCCAATTCGCGTTGCATCCCCGCCTCAAACCTCGATTCACGTTACCTATCTGCCTCCATCCTCGCTTCGCATTGCTTCTCCTCCTCGCCGCGTCATCTCCTCGTAATCCATCTCTTTGAATGGCGTCCTCGTTCGCGTCGGGGTGGAACCTCGCCGGAGGGAGGTTGAAATGGAGAGAGAGAGTGTGTGTGTGTGAGGGGGGTCTGGGAAGGCGAGAGAGAGAGAGAGAGAGTTAAAATGGGTATAATAGTAAATGTGATGTAAAAAGATTACTAAAAAAGGAAATGGTGCAAAGTTTTGGGACTACCCAAAAAGGAAAATGGAGCAAAATATATGGGACGGAGGGAGTATTTATTACACAATTTCAGAAAGTAAAGTAGTATTTTGAAAATAATTTTTCAAAAATATTATAATAGTAATATTATGTATATTTATATATATTCTTATTGATATACCGTTCTAGTAAACAAATAAAATTCACAAATGAAAAAATAAATTAGTCTTTTAAAAAATATTTTATAATAAATAATAATAATAATATACATATTTGTTAACATTATTTTATAATGTATAGAAACATATTTATAAATATAAATATATCATAATATATATATGATGTATATGTCCATACATATATGGTATATATATAATATAATAAAATAACAATAATGATATAATTAATATATTTAATAATATATAATATATCATATATCATAATGTATAATAATATATTTAATATATATCAACTAATAATAATATATATCATATATAAAACCCATATAAAAGTGTCATATTAACCCAAATTATTAGGCCCAACTAGTTGGCCCAAAATTAACCAGACCTAATCTAACCGTAACTATATATAGTTATATATCATCTCTTCCCACTCTCATTCTCACCCTCTTGCCTCTCTGCCCCTCTTTGCCTCTCCGTTTGCTCTCTTTACCTCTCACTCTCTGTCTGCTCTCTGTTTCTCTTCTCTTCATCTGCTCTTTGTTGCTCTTTCCGTCACACCAGATGCGCTCACTAACCATCCGCTCTCTGTTGCACCAGATCTGCTCGCCGATTGTCTACTCTCCATCATACTAGATCCGCACTAGATCTGTTCCCAGCTACTTGCCGCCACCTTGGCTTCCCCATCCACCGTTCTTCTTTGTCCATCATTCTTCATCGTCCACCATTCTACATATCTAGTTTTATTTTTTGTATTTTTGAAATTTTCTTATTTCTGTATTTTTGTACATTGTTTGTAAATTTTGCAAATTTGAATTTTTAAATATTTGTAATTTTTCTAATTATTCATAGTTTATGCTTTTGAATTTTTTTTGTAAATATAAGATATAAATTTTTAAATTTTTTTGTCATATTATAAAATATAAAATATTATTTAGTAATATATATATATATATATAATATTTTTCATATTTTTTTATTTTCATATTAAAAGTTTCCAATGACTAAGCCGTTAGAAAACCAATTACATGGACCCAAATACCTACATGAGGTTCAGCCATTGGAAATTTGTAATGGCTCAGTTTTCAACAACTAGCTGTTGGAAATACTAATGGCCAAAAAATAAACCATTGGAAATTTTTTTTCCAACGCATGTTTTGCCAACGGATGTGTTTCTAGTGGCTTTGCGTTGGAAAACTTGATTTTCGAACATAAAGTTGTTGGAAAAGGTCATTGGAAAAATCTTTTTTTTTTTTCAATAATGATCCGTTCTATTATTTCTTTATTTTTTTATTATTGTTCAAAATTTTTCAAAAAATTCTCTTTACCTCCATGTCATTTCTCTATTTTCTGCCTTCTTTACATTTTTATTTGTTTAGTTACTTGATTACTTTGCTTGTGGTGTTTAAACTTTACATTTTTATTTGTTCAATTACCTGATTACTTTGCTTATGGTGTTTAAACTTTGGATGAATATTACAATAGAAATGGAATTATTTTGACTTCCAATTCTAAGTAGTTTTTGGTTCATGGTTCTGAGCAATTTTCATTGGTTTTGACCAACTTTAACTAGTTTTTTACCGCACTACAATTGAGCCAAAATTTGGGCTGTTAAGGCTTATGGTTCACAGTTGAACCGGCTGGCCTAGTCTGGGCTTGACAACCATGCTTGCTGTTGCGCTTCTAGACTGGTATAATTATTTTTTTTTCATTAACATTGTCTTTAAGGTGCTTAGTCATTTTTATGATAAAAGATATATTTTAATAAAAAAATTAAGACATAAATTAGTTATAATATGTGTTGCTCAAAGAAATTGTAGAATATATAGATTATATTTTTTTTGATGAAAAAGTGTAGATTCTTTTATTTGGTGGGATAGTTTTATGAATAAAATAAGATTAACTTACATACATATTTATGTATATATAAACCATTAACAAAAGTACATTAAGAATAGCCAGAAACCTAAAATATGGAAATTATTAAGAAACTCAAAATTTATTTGAAATATGAGTGAAAAGTGGGTTGAGCTAGAGATGGATGAGTAGACACCTTAATGGCTATTCATTCACAATTACCAGAAAAAAATGGCCCTTCACAGACAATTTATCTTCCAGACATGGTTCTTTTCTGTGAAATAGAATTTGTGCCTCCACTTTCTCCAACTATGTGTCTTTACACGAAACAAAGCACTAGTAGTGGTCATCCCCTTCTCCATCTTGGTTAGATGCATGTGAATGAGTGGGAAATCTAACTTATAACGGGGTGTAGAAAAAGCAAAACATGGGAAGAGACTAGGGCACTTGAGGGCATGCAAGAGGACCACAAAGGTGGTAAAAAATAGGAAGAGACGCTATTTTTTGGCTTGGTTTGTGTGATGCATAGACTTAGGATCGTACCTCGAACGAGCATATTGATGCTGAGAGCGGTTAGGATGATGATACTAGGTTCCCGTCTGATGATGACTACTTCTTTGAGTTCCTTTAGGTCTATATACTTTGTTTAATTAAAGTGGCTTTTGTATTATTTTATAATCAATTTAATTTCCATCTTTATTTTATTAAATTATCAATCCATTTAAATAATTATAGTCATTATCAATTCGTTCAAAATAATTATACACATTTATAATTATAATATAAAAAATTGTACTAGAATAATTAAAAGAAATCATAAACCTACAATCTAGTGATTGAATTTTGACGGCTTTTTCTGATAAGTAAAATGCTCAGTTGTTGGTGCTGTAGCATTTTCCTTATGCAGTTACCAACTATTTTAGTCATTGCCCCATATGACTAAATATTTAGTGACTGAACATTGACTAGAATTTTAGTCACCTAAAAGGTAATATTCCAACTCCCTAGCGATTGAACTAATGGTCACTCTTTATAATTAAAATTTAGTGGCATATACTCTCAAATTTCAAAATAGATATTCATAAAATAAAATCAAATAGCTATGAAGTATCATTACAATACTCTCCAGTGTTTATTGTAATATTCAACATAATTCATTCAACATCAAATATCTTACCAATTCATGTGCTACAAACACAATCTGAGAAGAAACTTTGATTGGGATCAATTTTTTTAAAATATAGTTCAGAAGAAGGAAAACTCGATAACAATTTTGTTGCATTCAACATAATTCATTCAACCCAAAATAATTGAGCCAGCAAAGTTCCCAAGCCCATACAGTAAATTTAGTTTTAAGAGTGTGGACCGAGCTAAATGGGTGAACGAATTCGCTCGATGGGTCACCGATGGTAACAACATTCGCTCAATGGGTCATAGACGATCAATTGTCATCTGACCAAGAACGGGGAGAGAGAAGATCGAAGCTTGGGAAGAAATATAATCAATGCATAACATTGTAAATAATGGCCTTATGTTTAGATTCAATTGGCTGGAGTTGGTGGGTGAGATAGATGTGTTGGCCCGAGCTTGAAGAGAAAGGTGTAAGAAGGCTGGTAAAGAACATAAGTAACACTAACCTAGGGGCATTTACACTTTCTTGTTTGGTGGGCCTTATGGCCCATAAATGACTTGGACTAGATCCAGTAATAATGTAGTCAAATTAATGTGTTTAAAGTTAAAAGAACTGCTGCCAAATTATTCATTTAGTAGAAAAAGACAAAATATAGTGAGAGGGAACAATTATTTATTAGAAGATGACAAAGTATTTGGACAGAGATGCTAAGATTAGCTTCATTGAAATATTCAATAGTGGATGATATTGGCTGATCAATCTCTTTATATCAATTAATTTCTATCTAGGTCTTTCAATCCATCAAGAAGAAGAAACTAAGAACCAAGTTCCATCAATCTACTTATTTACATATGGTGGCATCATTTCTGAAGCTCATGAAGTTGTTCTTCATGGTTTCCCTGCTTTTGGGGTTTCCATTTAAAGGTTAGTTCTAACTTCAAAGCTTTCTAGAAATTTATATTTTCATTCCTTTTACCACTAGTATAAATGTTTTTCCATGAAATAAGAACCCTTCACTTGTAGAGATTTCCCCCCTTTTTATCTCTAATTCTTGTTAACGCAAGTATTAGATGCATGACACATTTTAAGCAAATGCATAAATCTTATCTTCCAAAATTTGGCGAATCCCATCGAGTAATCTTTGGCCCATTCGTTCCCAAAAATAAACTGGGTTTGTCTCTCTTCCTATCAATTTCACACATCACATTTAGATACCTAGTTTAGGAATAAGGATTATATTATTTGGGATTTCGCATGGGTCCCACTTTTATTCCTAAATGAGATATCTAAATGTGGATTAATGTGGACCGTTTATTCACGGGTCCGAGCCAGCAATTCATGGGTCAGGACAACCCGTGGGCAAGCTTGTGATATTGCCCCTGGATTTGGAGATATTTACATAGATGTCCAGCTCCTGCGTTTCTTCTGGATTCTATCCGGTTTCTTCTGAGTTTCGATCGGTTGTTGAGTCTGATTTGATATGGGAGAGATTTCTGCCGCCGGATTACGAGGATTCTGTGTAGAGGTCGGTCGCTCCTCTCAACTTCTTTCCTTCTCTCCCTGCAGTCCTCTTCTTTTTTCCTACTGCTTAGTCTCCAGCTGGAATCTAGGCCGGATCTGGCGGAAGAAGGCAATGAGAGGCGATGCTGAAACCTTTATCAGCATCCATCGCAAATTCTTCAACCTTGGCATAGAATGGCCGTATCCGGCGTCCTTGGAAGGTACCAGCGCCGCCGCATGGTGGTCGTGCGTCCAAGGAAATCTAGGTGCAAAGAAACAGCGGAGAGGAGGTTGCAAACCCTATCAAATCTGGGTTTAGAGATGGGCTTGTCAAGCCCAGCCCAGGGAAGTGTCAGATTCTATTAATTAATTCCTCAGGTCATGGCTGTGAAGCCCATTTCTTCTTCCACCTTGAAGAAATCAGCTGCAAGTTCTAATCGGATGGGACGGGGAGCTTCTCCACAGTTTCAAGGCTAGATTTGATCTTGTGATGATCAAATTCGGATCTGAAAATTGGAGAATTGCATGAAAAGTCACAAAACAGTGCCAATATCGTTCTGATGTCTCAGAATTATAAAATATTCCACAATTTGTCCTATAAGTATAATAGGGCGTCTTACATGATGGAAATAGATAGTTTTCTTTTAATATCCTATCACTCTGTTTATATATATCTCCATAGTTTTCTTTTAATATTCTATCACTCTGTTTATATGTATCTCCATAGTTTTCTTTTAATATTCTATCACTGTGTTTATGTCTATCTCCATCAACCATGATGCCAACCAAATTATATTCTTTGATCTTCTTGGTGGGAAAACTGACAGAGTTTGGCATGTCGGATGTCCAAGTTGAAGACAACTCGTTAGAGGGCGTCGAACAAGGTAGTTTTAGATGTATTCTAGTTTTCAAAAAGTTCTTTTATTTTTGTTTAGTTTGCCATAGCGTTTGACCAAATTATTGTATTTCTGGCTAGATTTTGATGATTTGAAAAGCCTAGCCTCTCTCATGAAGCTACAAATAATCTCCTTAAGAAAGAGAAAACAATCAAGTTAAGTCAATTTAATTTAAAATAATTTTTTTTTATTTTTATATAATTTTTTACTTGGAATCAATTTTATTTAAAAACTAATATTATGTTGATTCAATAATCCAATTGGAATTAAATTTTCATGTTGTTCTTAAATTTTTATAATTTTTTTCTTTTTAATGCCTACAATTAGAAAAATTTATAAAAACTTAGTAAGATTATAAAATTTATATTTTTAATAAATTATTATATCTATGTAATATTAAATTTTAAATAAAATAAGTTCTAAGTAAAAAAGATATAAAAATAAAAATAAGTTATTTTGAATTAAATTGATTTAAGTTAAAATGAATTGACTTAGCCAACTATTTTCGTTACTTTTTTTCCCCTCTTCTTCCCATTCTCACTGATATGATTATGACCGAATGTTTAAGAAGTATATCCTATATTTGCTTTTTTTCTTTTCATAAAAAAAAGTAATATCATATATGAATTGCATGGGTGATGTCTGGGTGATGAGTAACTTAAAGATAGAGTAAATTCTCAACAAAAAAAAAATGGCGATAAAGTGTGAGATGTGAGATATTGTACAGTGGGTTTTGCGTCAGCTAAAATTTTTCATTTACCTTTCCCATTTAAGTTTTTTATTTACATCCATGGGCCGGAGTTGAGCTAGCTTTGCCATGAATCAAAACAAGACCAAGGGGCAAGATTTGTAGAAAGAGATGATATTTTTATGGGTTAACTACAATTTGTCCATGAGATTTAGTTGAAATTACATATTGTCTCTCATATTTTAGAAATATACACTTTACCCTATTTTTTTAATACAGTCCGATAGCAATTTACGAAATCTTAATTTAGACTATACGATAGCCATTTTCAAGTAATTTCAATCTGCATGATATTTTTTTAAAGTTAATTGACTTTTAAAAAATATTATTTTGCATTTATAGAAAAAATAAATGTCCATTAATTGTAATAAGAGTACCATATAAATTAAAATTACTAGAAAATAATTATCATAATATCTAAATTAAGATTTCAAAAGTTATTGTCGGATTGTATTAAAAGTAATGAGACAAAGTATATATTTATGAAACACGAGGAGTGTATTACCTAAACCAGCAAATTGTAATTAACCCTACAAAAGTAGCTGAGTAAAACAAGACCTTTGTTTTCAAACAGCTGGCTTAGATTTTGCTTGAGATCAATTATTCCTTAAAAGACTTTTCTACTATGACTAGCATACATCCGACAACTATCAGCTCTATGTTCTACTAAATCTTCGATAATTAAATTCAATTCTTTGATCAAACTGGTGGCAAAATTGCCAAGACATGGGCACAGTGGATACAGACGATGGATCAACAACTGAAGATGGGGGTAATTTAGGTATTCTAAACTTGAATAAGTTCTTTAGATTTATCCAACATATGCTTATAATTTGTTAATTAGTTTTACATAGTTGGCTTCATCCATTTTAGTAAGTTATGTGCTTTGACTTTCTTTTTTTTTTTTTCTAATTTAATTGGCCGCAAAATCTACAAGACGTGGGCATGTCGGGAGATGATGCAGAAGATTCGTCAGAGGATGATCAGGAGTTGGGTAATTTTTGATATTCTAAACTTGAATATATTCTTTTATTTTGTGGAAAGTATATATGCGTTTTTCTTTTTATCAGTTTTCTGGAGTTTCTATGGTTTTGAGAGGTTAAAAAGCAAAAACCTACCCACCCTTCTTGTGCAGTCCTATGGCATGTACAAGTTCACATGATGCTATTTAACCCGAGTAATTGTCTGCCAATAAATAAAATTGTAATTTAATGTTGTAAAAGATCATTCTTAAAACAAGTTATAACTTGAAATTTTTATTAAATAAAATTTAGAAAAGAAAAAAATTTGAAAAACTTGTCATCCAAAACTCCACCTTAGTGTTGTTATTTCTATTTTCTTTCCACTCTCACTGCCCTCTGTTAAGATAGGAGTTACCTGATTAGTCTAGGTTTTTGTTTATATTTTGATCAAATGTTGCTAATTAAGTTATATTTTTTGTATTATTGGCGGAAAGATCAACAAGACATGGGCATGTCTAGTAATACAGACGATTGGTCAACAACAGGGGAGGACAGTGGTAATTTAATTTTAGATACTTTAAACTTGAATAAGTTCTTTAACTTTTTCCAAAGCATGCATTTTTTGGTTAGTTTTCTAGAGTTTTATGATTATTAAAAACGAGAACTATATATCAACAATTTTTTTTGCTTATGCTGCTTTGTTCCATTTAACAAGATTAAAAATTTCAAGAGCTCCATGATTTTTAGGAAGGCAAACATGTTTTACCATGCAATCAGAAATCCTTTTAATGTGGAACACCCTATCCAGCACCTTATCCAGAAAAAATCTATACAATGTATTTCTAATATAGTTAATTATAATTTGCTCACTGAGGTTTAAGTGAAATTACATTTTATCATGTCTGTTTAAAAAAATACACATTTTACCTTTGTTAATTTAATACAGTATGACAGCAATTTCTAAAATATTAATTTAAATATTACAGTAGTCATCATTCAATAATGTCAATTTGTATGGTATTTTTTTACGGTTAATGAACATTTAAAATTTTCAATTTTTTCTTTCTCTAAATGTAAAAAAATATTTTTAAATATAAAAAAGAATTACCATACAAATTAAAATTACTTTAAGATGACTACCGTATCGTATAGTCTAAATTAAGATTTCAGGAATTACTATTAGACTGTATTAAAAAGTAAAGGCAAAATGCATATTTTTAAAATAGGAGTGGTAAAGTATAATTTCACCTAAATTTCAGGAGACAAATTATAATTATTCCCTTTCAATTAAGGATAAGACAGTTTTAGGAATTGGAATAAGACAGACCCATAGGCCCAGATAGGAAACATTCCTACTTTAAGGAGCTGAAATCTGCTAGCACAGGTGAAATGCTTAACTGACCAGCTATTAATCCTATTCAAGATTTTCTCAATCAAAGTCATATAATGCTTGATTTGAGGTTTGGTATCAACAAGAGGTACCCAAGGTATGTAATAGGAAGTTCACCTTTTGTCATATCTAACTTTGGATTTTTTTTTTTTAATCCTCATCACTTAAAGCACCTAAAAATACATTACTCATTTGTTGATTAGTAGAAAGAGCAGATGATGCTACTGGTGTGGCTGTGAAAGAAGTTTTTTCTCCATTTCCTGAAATTTTATTTAATTTAATTTAATTTTATTCTCGTTTACATGATTTCTTCAATTTTAAAATGAATGTAGCTATAAGCCATTGTTGTACAATTTTTTTTTATTCAAATAGCTATAACTATAAGCAAAATGTAGAATAGGAAATAGCCCTCATTTCCATCCCTTCGTTAAACCAAAGCTATTGTTTTGTTTTCTTTGCTAAATGTACATAGAACAAATGATGGCTCGTGACGATTGCGCTGCTCGCATAAGAATGACACGTTGCACTAATCCAACTTGCCAAGGGAAATACCGAATGCGAGGCATCTTCAATGAAGGAGATCACTATTGTCTTCGTGATCGAAGAACTTCTTGTTGTAAACGAGCTCAGTGAGGCACTACCAGTGCTTCGATTGATGCCTTGAACAGCACTTGGAAATCCATACCCATCAGTCCTCTTTCCTACAATTAAGTTCAATAAAAAACTGCTTACCCATATCTAAGAGCTTTAGCTGCTACTACAGAATAATTGTAATAATGATGGCTTCTTGTCGGGGCTGCCATGACATGTGACATCCATGTATGCCGCACTTTGTTTTTTTTAATGTAAGCTTTGCTTCTTCCAGCTGTGTGGATGAAATAATCCATCAAGGGTTTCTTGTTTGTAATAATTGTCGAATGGAATGAGAATGATTCGATCTGATCTTATACATACTTGTTACTCTTATAGAAAAAATAACGTCTCAAAGACCCTTTCATCCCTTGAAGTTTATCAACTTGGATCTTTTACTCCTGAACTTTAACTCAGATTCACTCGTTCCTCAAACTTTAGAGATTGGTATCTTTTGCTCCATTGGTGCATTTAAATGGCTGTGTAAGTTATATGAGAACCGAAATGAAAATAAAATGAAAGATGTAGGGCTAGCTAATCATTTAACTTGAAATTTTATATTATTTCATTTTTCTATTTCAATCTTCTCAATCCAAGCAATTTAGGGAGCCATTAATCCTATATAATCTATACGATCTAACAAGCATTTTACACCGAAATATGATTTATTTTATTTTAGTAGCCAACTCGTTCATAGAGCTAGAGGTTTATATGGGAAAAGTGGTGTTGACACCCAATTTCGTCCAATCCTTAAAAAAAAAAAATTTTTAAAAAAAGAAGAAAGAAAAAATTAAATTAAACAGTTTATGAGGGCACTTTGTTTATAGGGTTAGTTAAAAATAATATATATATATATATATATATATATATATATATATATATATATATATATCTGTGTGTGTGTGTGTGTGTGTGTGTGTGTGTGTGTGTGTGTGTAAAATAAAAAATAAAAATAAAAATAATAAAAAATAATAATAATAAAGCAACAAAAATAATAAAATTTTTTGGAAGCATTTTATTTTGGGGCTAATTTGATAAAATCCTGAAGTTTTAAGGCTCAATTGACAGATGGGAGAAATAATGGGTAAAATTGAAAATTTACATAAAATATGGGCCTAAAATCAGCAACTCCAAAATTATTTTGGACCTATACTAGCATTTTATCCAATTATTCTGGCTGCATCTTTTGTGACCCGTAATCACGCCGCCTCTATCTTAAATAGGGAGGATTAGCAGGCATTTGGGGGAGAGGAATTAAAAAAAAAAATAAGAAGAGAGAAAGGGATTGGAGAGAGAGAGATTAGCATAGAAAAAAAAAAAAAATCTGAAACGAAAAAAAATAAAATAAAAGCCTCTCTTCTCCCCCAGCTACTGCCGACGCCCCCCCCGTCACGATTCGTCACCGTCCTCCGCCTCAGCCCTCCTTCCTCCAAGCTCGCCGCCGACAGCCGTCCAAGCTCATCGCCGGCGCCGTCACCCTTCCTCTCTCTCTCTTTTCTCCTCCGCCTCGCCGGCCTCTCTCCTCTCTCTCTTTCCTCCGCCGCCACCTCGTCGCCTCCCCTTTCGCTGACCGATCTCGCGCCGCCGCCTCGTCGCCTCCCTTTTCGCTGTCCGACCTCGCGCCGCTGTCTCCGGAAGCATCCCGTAACGACGCCTCCTCCCTCTTGCGCGAAACTCGCGCGCTCCTTCCTCCTCACCGCGCCACCGCCGCTGAAGCTCGGACCTCGCCACCCCTACTTCACCGTTCGATCGCCAGACAGAAGGAGGAAGGAATCAGATCGGATCGAATCCGGTTTCAAACCCGAATTCATCCCGTTTTCCATGCCCGATCCAGCGAGGCCTCCCTGTTTGGGACGGACAGCAGGTATTGTGGCCGGAACTTTACTTGCGGAAGATTGACGAACCTCAATTTTCCCTTCTGGATGGACAACGCAACGAATTCTGATGCGGATCAGTTTTTTAAAGTTCCCGGGTTCGACTTGAGTGGTTGCAATGATTCGGATTTGGATCCGTTAATCAAGTTGCAAGGTAACTGGTTTCGGGTCCTACAAGTGAATCAATCGGATTCGGGTGGTTCGATAAGGGTGGCTCATCAGGAGCTCTGGGAAAGTTTTTGCCCTTTAAATTTCTGAGATGAAATGAACTTGGATGGTTCTAATTTGTTGAGCTATTTATTTATTTATTTGTTTATTTATCTTTATTTTTAAAATAGCTTAATTTTAATTCTTGTAATGCATCTAATGTGTACCAAATTATTAGTTAAGCAACATTTAAATTTTTTGGAATCCGTTCTTAGTGATTTGATAAAATCCTAAAATGGATTATTCATTCGAATCCGGTTGGTCTGATAAGATCCACAGCTTAGAACAAGATGTTCATTTTAAATTCTTGGTGGATTTGATAAAGTCCTGAGATTTCAAGGACGTCTAGATCCATATCCGGCTGATCTAATAAGATCCATGGTTTTGATAATTATTTAAAAAAAAAATCTTTCAAAAAAATGAAGAAAAATAAAAAAGGAATTACGGAAATCCTTAACTTCTAGTAAAAAGTAAAAAAATAATAATAATCGCCGCACCATTCAACAAGCCCAGTACCGATCGCCAACCAATCGTTCGCCGTCGGTCGACATCAAATCGGGTCAAAAATCCGTTTGCGAACCTATAGTTCGATTAAAAGTCAATTCAAATCTCGGTACAACTCCCCTCTAATCCTTCAACTTTTCTATTTCATTTATATAAGCAACTAACTTTTCTTATTTTTACAAATGGGCCATTAACAAGTTTTTTTTTATTGTTATGTTTACCTTCTTTTCTTTTCTTATACTTTTATTTTATGGAAGGTTATACCTTCTACCTTTATGTGGATGGCTAAATGCCATTGTTTACTTTCTTTTTACATTTTTCTATGGAAGGTTATACCTCCTACCTTTATGTGGATGGCTAAAATGCCATTGTTTACTTTCTTTTTACATTTTTCTATGGAAGGTTATACCTCCTACCTTTATGTGGATGGCTAAAACGCCTCACCTTGCTTACTTTCTTTTACATTTTTCTATGGAAGGTTATACCTCCTACTTTTAAGTGGATGGCTAAAAGCCCAACTTTCTTTATTTATTTACTTTTAATGCATTTATTTACTTTATGCACTTTATTTTTTTTACGTGGACGGCGAAAAGCCCCAATTTTCTTTATTTATTTAATTTTCTGCAATTATTTACTTTATGCACTTTTTATTTTTAAGTTGATGGCCAAAAAGCCCCAATTTTTTTTATTTATTTAATTTTCTGCAATTATTTACTTTATGCACTTTTTATTTTTTAAGTGGATGGCCAAAAAGCCCCACTTTTCTTTATTTATTTAATTTATGCAATTATTTACTTTATGCACTTTTTATTTTTTAAGTGGATGGCAAAAAAGCCCCACTTTTCTTTATTTATTTAATTTTCTGCAATTATTTAATTTATGCACTTTTTATTTTTTAAGTGGATGGCCAAAAAGCCCCACTTTTTCTTTATTTATTTATTTTTCTGTAATTATTTACTTTATGCACTTTTTATTTTTTAAGTGGATGGCCAAAAGGCCCCACTTTTCTTTATTTATTTAATTTTCTGCAATTATTTACTTTATGCATTTTTTATTTTTTAAGTGGATGGCCAAAAAAGCCTCACTTTTCTTTATTTATTTACTTTCTGTAATTATTTACTTTATGCACTTTTTATTTTTTAAGTGGATGGTCAAAAAGCCCCCACTTTTTCTTTATTTATTTAATTTCTGTAATTATTTACTCTTATTTTTTTAAGTGGACGCAAAAAGGCCCACTTTTCTTTATTTATTTAATTTTTTTACAATTATTTATTTTACGCACTTTTATATTTTTACATGGATGGTTTAAACACCCTCACTTTATTTAAATTTTTTTTATTATTTACTTTTCCGCAATTTTATTTTTCTTTATGTGGAATGATTAACCTTATTTTACATATTTACCATTTTTTTTATGGCTAGTCAAAAGTCCATCTTAATTCTTTCTTTTTATTACAACCAAGCCCCGTCCTTTATTTTTTTATCATTTTAACATTAATTGGAATATTAAGACTTATCCTTTTTATTTCTTTTAAATAAAAAAATTTAACCTTTTATTCCCTTTAAATAAAAAAAATAAAAAAAAATCAATCATGATTCCACAAAATAAAATTCCAAAAAATTTTTTAAGTATATTTTTTTAAATCTATGGATTAGATAATTACTTTAAAAAAAAATCTTTCAAAAAAAAAAAAGAATAAAAAAATAAAATTTTAAAACAAAAAAATAAATTTTTTATTTAAAAAAATTAATATTAAGACTCATTAAAAATTCCTATTATTTGGCAAAAATTTATGAAATTAATAATTAATTAAATAATTAACATTAAATTAAAAATTAAAATTTTTATTAAATTCCATATCCAAGTGATCCGATAGGATTCATGGTTTGGAAAATATCAAATTTTTAATAAAAATGAATAAAAATGAAGCACCAAGTTTGAAAAATTCATATTCATATAATTTGATAGAATTTATGATATGGATTATTAATTAATTAAAACATTTAATAATAAATAAAATTAAATTTCATAAAATTCCAGATCCAGGTGGTTCGATAGAATCTATGGCTTGGAAATATTAAATTTGTTATAAAATTATTATAAAAAAAAATCAAGTATCAAGGTTTAAAATTCCATATCCGGTTGATCTGATAAGATTCACGGTTTTGAATTAAATTAAATAAAATTCATTAAAATTATTCTCAATCAAAGATTAAATCGAGAAATAAATAGTTAGGAAAAGATAAAAATTGAACCCCATGGTACCAATTTCTGGGCGCTTTAATAAGGTTATTTTAGCGTAACCGACTCACGATCTTAGAATCTCTCGCAGACCATAACAGCTATCCAATCGACTTAGGTAAACCGATTGGTGGCGACTCCTAAAAAATCATGTTGCTACAAGTGGTTAATTAGTTATTCATCTTCTGTTTTATCTTTCTTTTTTTTTTTTCAATTCTTATATAATCTAAACAGCTATTTAAGTGGGCTAATGAGGTAAAAAGTGCCAATTTTCAAAGTTTTGGGAGCGAATGAACCCAAGTCAAAATTTAAGGGGTAAAAGGTTTGAGTTGAAAAGGTTTAGGAGTGAAAGGGCCTTTAGCCCAAAAAATAACACATCGATGTCTTATTTAAGCATAGGATGTTTTACAGTTAAAGATTTTTGCCTTGAATTCTAGAATTAATACACAGGGCGGTTATAGATTTTGTAATTGGCTGTGAAGAGATAAAATTTTCATGGTAAATTAATGATTCAATAGACTGCTTATAAGATTGACCAAGTTTCTTAGCCATTAAGGCACATGGAAATTATTTGGTGTTGTGTATGCCTCAATTTGGCCTTTTGCCCTTTGTCCAACATGGGCTTAGAAGAAACACATTATACCTTAGTGAATATGAACTTCCACAAAAAATTTAGATAATTTTATTTTTTTATTTTTTTTTCTAAAAAACTTTTTAGTAGAATCTTATGGCTCTATAAATTTATGACTATAGAAAAATAAAAATTACTCTAGGTAAAACCTGACTTTAGTAACATTGCTAAAAACACCACAAGGTGTGCATCTCTAGAAGCGAAATGATTTGTCAAGTATAAATACACCTCAATGGTTTTACTACAAGCTATCATTATCTTTAAAACCGAACCATACTTCAAACTGAATAATCTTGGGTCATGGTTCAACCAGTGTAACCGGTTAAACCATCTGTCATTAGATGTTTCATTTTTTCTCGTGATTATTGAGTGACCCTATATTTTGAACATGAAAAGAATAGGACTAAAATGAAAATGCACACTAAATATAAGAATTCAGTGTTTATTTTACAAAACTCTATATAAATAACTTTCTACAATCCCAAAACAGCAGATGTGAGAGGAGCCGCGCAAACCTTGTTTCCATCTCCAGCTCTCACGGGCCAACAATTATGATTCAAAACCAACATATTTCTTTCTTTCTTTCTTTCTTTTTGTTGTCTTTGACTTTAATCTTACTTTTTCATCTCTTTCTTTTTTAAAAAAAATATTGTAGAAGATCCCTTCTATTATTTCTTTTTTTTTTCGAGATTATTGTTCAAAGTTTTTCAAAAATTCCTCTTTACCTCCATGTTGTTTCTCTATTTTCTGCCTTCTTTACATTTTTATTGTTTGCTCAGTTACCTGATTACTTTGCGTATGGTGTTTAAACTTTGGATGAATATTACAATAGAAATGGAAGAAGAAAATGGAGTTTCTTTCTGACAGTTAGTTCTAAGTAATTTTCGGTCCATGGTTTTGATTAGATTTTCACCGGTTTTGACCAGCTTTAACTGGTTTTTTACCATACTACGATGGAGCCAAAATCTGCGCTATTGAGACTTGCGGTTCACAGTTGAACCGGCCAGCCTAGTCCAGGTTTGACAACCATGTTTCCTACTGTGCTCCTAGACCAGTATAATTATTTTGTTTCCATCTTTATGATGCTTAGTCATTTTTTATTTATTAGGTTAATTTTTTTTATAGTAAAAAAGGAAATTATAATAAAAGACAAATTACATAGAACCAAATAGCCTAAAAGTTGTCGATGCCAAATGGTGAGCACGATCCATTGTTGCTCGGTGAACTACCGCTATAGAGACTCTTCCAAATAGGTTAATCATCTAATGAATCTCCTTAACAGCCTTTACAATCCAAAATGGGTGGCGTTATAGTCTGCAACCTGAAGAAATTCAACTAGGCAGTCTGTTAAAATAGTTATTCATGCCATAATAACGGGCTCCTTTCAATGCAGTGAGAATAGCTCTAATCTCTATACATAACTCTGAATTGCTTTCTCCGAGAAAACAGGAGAAATCACAATTGGATGTAGACAAAGGATCTTTAAATGACCAAGCCACTGCACCCATCTCCGTCCCAGGATTTTAAGCTCCATCCACCTGGAATATTATTGGGTGGGAGCTGGTAATATTATTATTGACCCAACATTTAACTCAAGGAGGAGGTCTAGGGAGAAAAGATCTAGTGATATGATCCTTGTGTTGAGCATTAAACTTATTTGATGGATGAGGATATTCCTATTTTGAATAATTTGCACATTTTGGAAGACCTTAGAGTTTTGAGCTATCCAAAGGCTCTAGAGGGTAATAGTACTATAGTCCTTAGCCCCTGATTGCCAAGTATTATTGTTTGGAAGGTTTCAAACAATCCATTGAAGAAAGTCTCGTTGAATTTAGCTTGAGAGATACCTGGGGTTCATTCCCACACACATCTAGATGTTGGGCAATGCATAAAAAAGTGTGTTATGTCTTCTTCCAAGACATCACAATGAGGGCAACCAACTAGAATTGTAGCGCCCCTCTTTTGGAGCTCAAATTCAGTCGACAAGGCATTATTAATGCACTTCCAAACAAAAGTCTTGTATTTTCCTGGGATACTTGAGGCCTATAACCTTTTCAAAAACTTATGAATGTTGGGACAATTTGAGGAACTCGGATTCTGTGGGACACGTTGGAGTTTAGCCAAAACATAGCTCTTCTTTGTCATAAACACCCCATATTCAGCCCCTTCCCAAACTGGTCAATCACTCAAACCCTGATCTCTTCTCCTGGTTCTTCTAATGATTGCCTATACCAAGGTTGTCAATATTGGGATCCTACCTAGGATCATTTTTTGCCATGCAAGATCGGGATCGTAGATCGTAAAATCATGTCAAAAGCTTAAAATTTATTGTCTAAATAATATAATTCATGTAAAAGGCCAATTATATTAGAAAATTAAGTAAAATTTAAATGTTATAGCAACGGTACAATATAATTATTGATACAATATAAGTAAAGTTCAAACTTTAATAAAGTATACATCAACATAATTAATAAAATAATTAACACAAGTCTAAAAGAAATTCTTCAACAAACACATTATTAATAAATAAAATAGAGTACAATGTTCATAATTTAAGTATTCAGTAATTGACTTCCAATAAATTTAAAATGTATAATATTTTTTTACAGTAAGTAGATAATTTAAAATTAGTATAATTATATTCTAAAAAGTTGCTATTAGACAGTTACCTTGAGTTAACAAATTTTGTCCAATTGGGGACTAAAATTAAATGTTTTTAATGGATTTAAAAAAAATAAGACGTTTTTAATAGGTTAAGGATTTAAATAGAATATTTAATATACTAGAGATGAAAACAGAATGACAATCTATAAATAGATATAAAAGCAGGTAAATTGGGCAAATAGTCTTTTCATAATTTTAACAAATTTGAAAGTAATTTAGAAGTTGACATGTGTACTTCCAAATTGATTACAGAGCAACATATGGTGATTTTCACTTTTGCCCCCATTAAAGCACACGTATCAATTCTAGATTCTCTATTAGTTTTAGTGCCAACAAATTATAGTATTTTTATTTTTATATTCTCAATTTCTTAACGTGACACATGTCATATATATGACATTACTTTATTTTAAAAACTGAATTCCACTAACCCCATGTCTCCTCAAGCAACTCTGAAATCAGTGAAAACTGAAATCAATTGTTACTAGACTTTTTTGCATTCAATTAAAAAAATATAAATTTTATAATACATTTGAACAAAAAATTACATTACAGAATATTTATTATTTATGATGCCCGTTGGCATCTTCGTTGTATGACATGGTAAGCCTAGAAGGGACTTCCGGGAAGAGATTGCCTGAAACACTCAATGAACAAAGGTTAGGAGGTCCCCGGAGCGTTTTTCCGGGAAATGAGCCTCCGACGCCCAAGTCAGTATTTAGCGAGATGAAGAACGATAAGCAGAGAATAGAAAATACGTTTTTCTTCAGAGTCCCCTCCATTTACTGAGGTCATTTCCTAAGTATTTATAGGAGGATGTAAGGAGAAGTTTGTTTGACATGGCCCGCTCAGATTATAACACGTGTTTGGTCGGATATAGTACGTACCTTCAAGAATGGGGACCTCTAGCTGGCCATAGTCCGTCTTGGCCAGAAGCCAGGGCTGTAGTAGGTCTGCGTGTCAGGGCGTGTACGAGGGTGGCATGTTAGGACGTGTGCGAGGGCGGCGTGTCAGAGGCTTCTTAAGCATTTTTGTCGTACTCTCGAGATCCCTTCGGTGGAAGAGACCTCTTCGGTATAAGAGGGTTTTAAGCCGAGGTCGCTCTAGTTATTCGCAAGTCCCTTTGGCATGAATGATCCCTTTCGGAGGTGTTTTCCCTGCCGAAGATGGTGAGTCTACCTCTCTCGAAGCTGGCTAGGTCATCTTCCCGATGGTGGTAGTGCAATATATTCCCGAGGTCAGTAATGTCATTCCCCGAGGGTGATGATGGACTACTAACGCTGAAGGGTCTGGGTGTCAGACCTTGTTTTCCTGAGGTTGGTGTTTTATCCCTAGAGGGTGACGTCTACCTTTATCGAGGGTGGCGATTCTCCTGAGCTTGTATGTTTGAAGGGCAATAGCGCTTTGGCTATCAATTTACTTATCTTTTACTATCAGTTTTCAAAATTCAAAGTTAATGTCCTTTATCTTATCATTTCCCTACCCATGTTCGCCCACGTCCTTTATAACTTCCCCACCCACAGTAGCCGGGTTTCCCACTACTTTGAAGTGTCAAAAAGGCAAAAAAAAGAAAAACTAATTGACAAGCTTTTACTTAGGAGCAAGAACTCTCACAGTCTGTCAACTTTTGTAGAAGTTCTATAGTGCTCCACCATTGGTATTCAATCGTCTACGGTTTAGTTGGTTTTCTCCTATTAATTTGTATAATCAATCAGTAGATTTCCCACAATAGTGCATGTTAATCTAATCCATTTTCCTACCATGTCGACATTTCAGTAGCAAAACACAGGTGGTAGTTACAATTTCCAACCCCCTCGTTCTACATTACCAAGTTCAATTTTTTTTATCTTCTACAGCTTTGTTTACTATATAATCAATCAATATATTTCACACTATAATGCATGTCAATCTAATACATTTCCTATAATGTAAACATTTCAGTAGCAAAGCACAGGCAACAACTACAATCTCCACTCATCACTTCTAAATTTCTAGGTTCCAAATTTTTTTATGTGCTGCAACTTTGTTTAGTGAGTATCTGTACTTCACTTGGGTGCTTTCAATATATTCCCCGCATTTAGTGCAATATAGGTTTTACATGTCCTAGGAAATACTATTTGTACCATTTTCTGTAGGAGTCAATAACTAACAATTGAGAGGGAACCTATAGAGAAAGTGCAATGTGGTATTATTTTTTTTCCTAAACTCTGATTAATAATTTTTTTTTTTCATAACATTGAAACTTTTTCTAATAACTATGGATATGTTTCTGTTAACTTTATAAACCAAGCCTTTGTGACACTTTTATTTCATTTTGCCTGTTTTTACTCATGGACACTATAGAGGTTATCCTAATCCCTTTTGTCAACACCTTTGACAAAGTGTGCAGCCATCTTAAATTGGACCCTCATGTTTACATGAATGCACTTGAAGGGTCAAAGTTTAGATTTTATGTTCAGATTGAGGATGGAAGGGATGCAAAGGGTGAAAAAAAGTATGCAAGAGTTAATGGGTCACTGTCTAGGGACTTAGGATTTGCTATGCGGACAGTAGCAGAAAATCGTCTCCATAGACTCAAGAAATCCTACAAGGTTGACATACATGACATCAATTTCGATAAAAATCTAGCATTGATGGAGGAATTGACTCCAAAGGACTATGAAATCGATGGGCTAAAGTATGAGATTTAGTTGGCTAACTACAGCCAATTATGCATAAAAAATGTTTACCTGGACATCATTAAAGACTTAGAGGCTCAAATTCAAGTGTTGAAGGTGCAGTTGCCAGCCCATGGAGCAAAGACTGAAGAAGCTACGAGTCAGGTTGAATTTGATCCTTCAAAACAAGCAGCTCCGAGAATTACCTTTACGATTAGTGTCTTCACATTTTATTTTTAAGGATAGATTCCAGTTCATACAGTTGTTTTTAAGTGTCACTTAGGAAAGTATTTTCTTATTTATAACTCTGTTTTATATCCATGTAAAATTTTCCATTCGTGTGTTTATAACAAGTATTCCCCTATTCATGTTTCTTACAATATACATTTTCCACAACAAGCACCCCACATTGCTTTTGCCTTCTTAGTGGTTCAAAATATTAGGAGAAAAATTGTACGATGTCTTAACTAAAACAATAACCAAAGATAACATTCAAATCTGTTACTAATAAATTATTTGCTTACCAACTTAGTGGGTAGGAGTTAATATGAATTGAAAAAAAATTTTTGTTTTGACTATGGGGAAAAGGATTAAGTCTGTGAAAAATCAGGTATTAAGAATATACCTCTCTCCCCATTCCTGTATGTGCCTTTTTTACCTACATTGAAGAAAAGGAAATAGTAATTTAGACGAATGTGCAGTAGCAACATCTGATGAAGCATAAAAACTTTGGACTATGTAATAAGAAATATACCTTCTCTCGAGCTAGATCCATCAGTGTGGACAATGGAAGCATGGCACCCATCTAGGTTTTTTGCCAAAGGTTATGGGAAAACCTACAGAAGAGAAAAAAAAAAAAAGTCACTCAAACGATGAGAGATCAAGTGTAAGTGTCGATGAAACCCGTCTACCTTTTCGCCCGAGGCTAAGGCCAATGGTCATCCAACAGATGCAGGTTTCCAAAACAAGGTTCGTTCTTCAGTCAACCTGGATTTCAATTTTACCTCCCTTCCATGTTGTTTCACTGCTTCTAAATTCAACCTTACACCTGGAGATGAAAGAAGCATTTGTTCAAGACAGAGGCTTTAGGGGTAAATCTTGAGTGACAGTAGAATAAAACTTGTATTAGAGGAAAACTAAAAAACAGGTGCAAAAAACTTCATGTATGATAACAAAATTTTAGGTTCAAGGCATTAAAAAATAAAATACATGCACAACTTTTGAGGGTCAGATGATATGTCTGCAGTTCACCGTGTTCACCGCCGGTATAAGGAAACGGCTGACAGCTACCCACAAGTGGTTTCTTCATATCACACTATAGTCACACATAATAAGAAGAACAAATGAGCCATAAAAAAATCATGGAAATAAATTTACAAACACAAGCTTAGAACGAAAACCAAGTTGGTGAAAAAAAATAGGGAAGAATTGATTTTGGCCTTCAACGATCTCCACGCTGACGGATGGAATAACGAAACGAAGGTGGGGTAGACCAAGTGGCGGCTTTAATTAAAGTAGATTTAAATCATATGTCCGCCGTTCACGATGTCCGCCACCGTTCTCTAGTGGCAGAGTAATAACAATGATTATTAGAACGAACAAAGCGAAGAAAAAAACAAATATTTCTTTTCGCCACCGTTCATGGACTTATCGACACCAGAAGGACTTAGCCGGTGCGAAGGCCCAATGGCGGCACAGGCCCAGTGGTGGCACTTTTTGTTTGCTAGATTTAGGGCTCACGGTCTGCTAGACTTAGGATTTACTAGATGGCACTAAAAGATGAAGAGATGTAATAGTTGCTAGGGTTTGGACACAACTCCGTATTTATAGGCCTTGCAAGAGAATACTAATACACACATCAATCCTTTAGAATTTATAAGCTTCCCAGTTTAACCCTTAATTCTATTTTTCTCCCATTTTGGTCCCCTCTCTCCGTTGACTTAGCATGAACCATTGCATTTTTTTTTCGACCATTATGTTCTGGTCCATTCATTTTAAAATTTTTGGGCCAATTTTAATTTCCGTTCTTGGGCCCATATTAAATCTCTTTTGGGCCACATCTCCCCCATTTTATAATTTAAATCATTGGGCCTATCATTTGGCCCATCCTCTTTGAATTATCCAATTTTGAGTATTTGGCCCATCTCCCAACTACTATTTTATGCACCAGGTTCCTAAACTCATAATTTCAACTCCAAATTTATTTCTAATTTTTTTATTAATGAAATATATGGTAATTAGTTCCCTATTTTTTAAGAACATATATTAATTAATTATAATCAAATACTTAATATTTGTGTTATAATCACATCCTTAATATTAAAACACATATATTTTACCCCTTACAAGTTACTTAAAATTATTTACAAATATTTAATATTTAGATATTAATACTATAAACAAACTTTGAAAAAATAAAAAAATGGGAAATTATGTTTTAATTTATTTTTTAGGTTTTCTTAATTTTATGTTCTCCGTTAAGTAGTAAAATATTATATTTTAAGGAAACTTCGAGAATAGGAAAATAGGAACATAGGAAAATATGAAAATACCTTTACTATTTCGTGTACACCTTTCCTAGGTCAAAGTTTATTTATATTTTTTTTCGGTTTATGAAGAAGATGGTAATTATTTAAAAATACTTGATATTAAAATATTAATATTAATATTTTTTAAAAAAACTTTGAAAATAGGTCAATAGGAATATAATATACTATTAAAGTATTAACATTAATATTTTAATCAAAATTTACCTAAATATTTAATTTGTTAAAAATCCAAATCATTTTTTCTATGTTTAAGGACAATTGGTGTTATTTACCCTTTTATTAACTATCCTCTGCCTTTGTATTCATTTTTGTTCACCTCTTTCGCACTACCTACACTGCCTTGACTTTTATACTATCTATCTTTTCCTATGCAGCCAATTACACTTACCATGGACTACTTGCCTTTTGACATTCTTGCGCTTATCCTATCAAAAGCCATACTTAGGATTCCTTATAATTCTAGGGACCTTACATCTGTCCATCCTTCATTTTCCATGGTGTTTACTTCCCCAATGATTTTCTTAACCTTTGTTGTCAGATCAGTGATTTGGGCATGGTACACAAATCGCACTTCTCCACATTCTTTGCTTTCTGCAACTTTGGCCATCCTATTGCCGTCCTTGTCGATGGTTTGATTCAATATTTCAAGTATGAAAACTTTACCAAGGGTTTGGACTCTATCCATTATGCATCCACACGTGGCATCCCAGTTGCAAAATACCTCTATGCCATTTTGTCTGCCAACCATGGCCCTGCCTTCTTTGTGCATACCATATCCTATATTCGTACTTTGAAAGTAGAAAAGGGTTACCATTGGGGACTAGTTATTCAAAAGCTAAGGGTTGAAGCTGATGATATCATTGGAACTATTGTTCACCGGTGGCTGGGATTGTTCACTATGTCATTTGAACATGGTAATCCTGACCTCAGTCACCAGCATTGTGGATCATTCATACGTAGAATCATTGAAGCTCCCTCCGTTGATCAATGGGCTCTTATGCTTTATGAGTTGATGACCTGAGGATGTGCGAGCAGTGTTTAGTGGATGAAGAATTTCGATGCTTGGTTCTCATGGCTCTTGGCTTCTACTAAAGTGTCACATTGCATTTTCTTTATTCACATTAGAAGTACTTCTAATAATTTTATATGCATTTCAAATGCGTATTAGAGGAAGAGTTAGTGTTTTTAGTTCCTATGGTTTTTCGGGTGGAGTAAAATTACACATTTTAGTTTGTAGTGTTATTGTAATTAGTATCTAACTTATGCCCCTATAAATATCTTGATAACATCTTATTCAGTGCTTACTTTGCTTTATGTTTATTTATGTGCTTGACATTGTCTTGTTTGCAATATGATGCTTATATGCTATGTTCATCATTATCATCGGTTCTTAGTTTATTTCACTTACTTTCTTTACTAGTTATATTTTCCTCTATTATCTTCTATATTTCCATGTAGATGGCCTATTACAACAACGAATTATGTTATTTACTTTTTTTATGACTACTATATGCACAATTACATTTCCTTACATTTTAAAGGAAATGGATTCATGTGCTCGAAGAGCCCGTCGCACTAAATTGCGATGTGCTACTCGAATGGCTCGGTCTTTGGGTAGAAATCCTTCTTACTGTAATTGCAACACTTTCATTATGGCTGATCATTCATCTACAAATGGAATTTTCGCTGCTTTACCTGCCTCACTTATTCCATTATCATGAACTCCACTAGCAGATATCAGTAACAAAGTTCCATCACATCCTCATTCTACACACCCTTATTCGATTGTAAATGTACATATTCCTCCTCAAACCACTTCATTCAGTTAGGGTCCACCCTATTCATAGCTATTTTGAGGTAGGGGAAAGTTCTTCTACTGCGGCAAAGGGGAGTAAAATGAACACTACATCCAAATAACCTATTGAACATATACCAATTGGTCTGTTCAATGAAAATACAGTTCTTGTTATACGTTCGCTCATCTTTACGAATTATTTCTCTATATCATTCAATCCATTAGTAATCACAAAATTATATGTTACATTTTGACATTATTATTGAATAGACACCATTGCCGATGTCAGTGTGGCTGAACCTCTGTATGCTGCTCAGGATTCTCACGGGGATGATCATTACCGTACGGTCTTTTACCTATCCCATTACAATTATTTCCACTTCCATTAAACCCTGTTCCATGATATTACTTCTCAATTCAGGTACATGTTTTAAGTATGAAGACATCAGTCCTCCTACATATATCTGTCCTCATTGTAGCGCTATAATGTGGTACCAAGAAAGGAGCAATAGGTGCCATCATACATCGAATCCAGAATTCTCCTTATGCTGTAAAAAAGGGAAATTTTCCATTCCATTCCTCACCGCCCCCAGAATTTATACGTCAGCTATTTGACTACGATGAAGATCAGTTGTCACGGCACTTTCGGCATCATATACGTGAAATTAATTCCAGATTTTCTTTCACCTCCACTGGGGCGTATGTCGATTCAAGTACACATGATGGCCATGGTTCACCGATGTTACCGGTGTTTTGCTTTTATGGAATGAATTATCATCGAATTGGATCTCTATTCCCTAATAGTGGAAATCATCCATAGTTTGCCCAGCTTTACATGTATGACACAGAGCATGAGACATACAATAGGATTATGAGCTTTGGTGGTGGGATGTATACTGAGTATGATACAATGATCGTAGACGGTCTAATTGAGGTGTTTAATGACCATAATGAACTGGTTAGATTCTTCAGGATGGCAAGAGATTGATTTAATGACAGTACAATGCCTCATGTCCGCATTCGACTACTTAGTTTTAGAGGAAGCGATAGACGCTATGATTTTCCTATTTCAAACAAGGTTGTTGGACTATTTGATGGTATTGATAAGGAGGGCGACAACTATCGTGAGATATTGGTTTACCCATGAAATTCTGAGTCGCGTACTATTGATTTTTTTCCATTCGAAGCATTGTGTGTTACATTTCCCATTATTCCTTATGTATGGAGAAGTTCCTTATCATTTGGAAATAAAATACTCTACCAAGGATAGACAATTGATTCCCATAGGAACAGTTACACCGAGGGAGTTTTATGCATATCAACTCTAACAGCATTGTAATGTCCATTCGCTCATCCTTATGGGAGGTCAGCTGTTTCACGAGTATGTTGTTGATGCTTACTGTGTCATTTTTTAATCTCAATTTTTGTGGCTTAGATGAAATAGAGATCGGTTTCATGCCAAAATTTTATGTGGCCTACAGGATGCGATTAACAGAGGTGACACAGATGGGTCCTTATACGATAAAAGAACAATTCTCCCATCTTCCTTTGTTGGAGGGCCTAGATATATGATGTAGAGCTATCAAGATTCAATGGCCATTTGTAGAGTTATGGGGTATCTTGACCTATTTATCACTTTTACCTGTAACCCGAAATGGCCAGAAATTAGACACTTCCTTGAACTGATCCCCGGCCAGCCTGCTAAAGATAGACTCGATATTGTCGATCATGTATTCATGATGAAAATTTAGAACTTTAGAGATGATTTAACTAAACACAAACACTTTAGCCGTGTTATTGCAGTTACAATTCATTTCTAAACTACTCATTAGTTATTTCTCAAACAAAAAACATTCTTCTATCTTTCAATCATTCCCTTTATTAATAACTTCATATCTTACAGATCTTTGCACTGTTGAGTTAAAAAAAAAAAAAAGGTCTCCCTCATGCGCACATTGTGCTATTCCTTCATCCTGAGGATAAGATTAATACTCCTTAGAAAATTAATCGTCTCATTTTTGCTGAACTTCCCGATAAGGATAAAGACCCTATTGGATATAAAGTAGTTGTGACTTATATGCTCTATAGCCCTTGTGGGGCAACAAATCCATTATGTCCCTACATGGTAAATAATACCTGTAGTAAGTATTACTCACGCTCATTTCAAAATGAGACAATAATTAATGATGATGGTTTCCTCCTTTACCATCCTAGGAATGACTGTCAATATGCTATTGTCCATGATATACCATTGGATAACCATTGGGTCATCCCACATAATCATGACCTCTGTGTGAAAAATGATTGTCATGTCAACGTAGAGCTCACTAACTTGGACATGTGTGTTAAGAACCTTTGCAAATATATTAACAAGGCCACAGATATGTCTATAGTTCTTGTAGAAGCAAATCATCCTTTGCATCATAATGGGCCCAGAAATGATGCTGCTCATAATGATGAGATCAAACAATATATGAACTACCATTTTGTCTTTGCATCAGAAGCAATATGGTGAATTTTTGGCTTTTTTATTCATGAACATCATCCATCAGTAGAGCGGCTATCTTTTTCATTTATCGGGTGAACAGAGTGTTCTATATGAAGATTATGACGACCTGTATGATGTTGTCCGTGCACATAAGGAAAGTATGACAAAGTTTCAGACTTGGATGCACTGTAACTCTATTCATGATTTTGCTCACATGTTGACATACATTCAGTTCTCGGAACATTTTGTGTGGAATAGGCAAATCAAACAGTGGACTCATTAGTGTCGGGGACGCAGTATTGGGAGGATTTACTTTGTTCACCCAACTGCAAGTGAAAGATTCTACCTCCGCATGCTCCTAAATGTCGTTAAGGGAGCCAGGCCATATGAGGAGATTCGCACGGTCCATGGTGTACCTTATGCAACACATAGGGAAGCATGCTTTGTGCTTGGTCTTCTTAATGGTGATGGAGAATAGCATCAGTGGTTGCAGGAGGCAACATAATGGGAGTCCGAACCCCAGTTACAACACCTATTTGTCATATTCTTACTTTTTTGCAAGGTTGATGACCCATTAGCCTTGTGGAGGTGCAACATTGATACCCTCATTGAAGACATATTATTTCATCAATAGAGGGTTTTAAACAACCCGCAGTTGACTATGGCGGATAAAGAGAAGTAGAATTACGCACTGTATGATATTGACTAGGGATTGAATAGAGTCGGTAGAAGCTTGCGGAAATTTCCCACTATTTTATTCCCACAAGTTGATCCTCAGATGATGTTACAAAACTCTTAGAGGAGTTGAACTGTAAGAGGACAACATTGGCTTTAGAACAAGCTAATCTGGTTAGCAATCTTAATGTTGGTCAACACTGTATTTACACATCATTGATGCACTCGGTTTAACACCATACTGGTAGGTTCTTCTTTATCCATGGAAGTGGTGCTACTGGAAAGACTTTCCTATAGAGGACAATTATTTCTAATCTTCAGTTTGATGGTTGGATTGTAATTGCAGTGGCTTCTTTTGGTATTGCTTCACTGTTATTACCTAGAGGTACAACTGTTCATTCCCGGGTTAAGATCCTGATCCTAATCCTAATAGAGAATATATCCATATGTCATATTAAAATGTCTACTCCAATGGCAGAGCTTCTTTGCAACACCAGTTTGGTAATATAGGATGAAGCACCAATGGTACATCGGCATACGTTTGAGGCTGTGGACCAAATGTTTCATGATATTCTCTTCGTTGTTAATCTTGCTGCTACAACAAAGGTTTTTGGGGGTATGACAGTTGTCCTCGGAGGTGATTTTCACCAAATCTTGCCAGCTATTCCACGTGGTACTCGAGCATATATAGTTGAAGCATTAATATTATCATCTCTTTTTTGGTAACATTGTACATTATACTCTCTTACAGATAACATGAGGCTACAAAATTCAACATTATCTAAAGTGTCATTATTCAACGATTGGATTATGAGACTTGGGGATGGTTCAGTTTCGTCATGTCGGTTATCAAAAGATGAGGAGAAACCATCATGGATTGCAATCCCTGATGATTTCTTGATTCCTGCTTCTACTGATCCGATTGCCGACATTATCTCATCGACATATCCGGAATTGACTGCTAGATTTGAGGACACCAGTTACCTAAAATAAAGGGCTATTCTTTCATCAACTAATGACATTGTCAATGCTGCCAATGACCGTGTCATTAGTATGCTCCTCGATGATATGCAGACATTTCTCAGTGCTGACAAGGTTTCCTAGGCGTCTGATAACTTCGAAGCACACACCTTACTATACCCAATTAAGTACCTTAATACTTTCAAGTTTTTTGGTTTTCCTAACCATGAACTAAGATTGAAGGTTGGTGTTCCGATTATATTGATGAGGAACTTGAACCAATCTCTTGGGTTATGCAATGGCACACAAATAGTTGTCACATGATTGCTTTAGATAGTTATTGAAGCAGAAATTATAATAGGTCTTAACTTTGGATGACAGTTTTTTATATCACGGGTTAAAATGGGCCTTTCTTACAATGATCTCCCATTTATGTTCTGTTGAAGGCAATTACCTCAGAAGGTCTGTTTTACCATGACAATAAACAAAAGTCAGGGACAAACTTTCAACCATGTAGGCCTATATCTTCCTCAACCTATTTTCAGCCATGGCCAATTGTATGTTGCCACATCACGAGTCACCAGTCCTTCCGGGTTTCGTGTCCTTCTTCAAATAGAAGATCCTACTAAGCCACTAACTCAAAATATTGTGTACCGTTCCAGCGACTATACCGATCTCCCTCATAGTTTCATCCACTATAGTATGCTACATGTCATTCTCCGTGCACTTTATATTCTAATTGTTCCTTAGTAAGTCATTTGAAATCATTACTTCAGCCTCCCAACTGCAGATGAAAATGGGACCACATTTCACCTTTACTCAGCCAATTGACCCTATTTAGTTATAAATGGATGATCAAGGTGCATCTTACCCGTCTGTGGGATTCTATCTATGTTACAACACTGAACTGCTATGGCATTGTGATGACACTACTTGATGAATAAGTATCCTTTACTTTCCCCATTTATTGTCATACAACATATTTTCTTCCTTCCACCTTACATTGTTTTCCATTTCTTGCTTACTTGCCATTCCTCCATGGTTCTAGATTTTAAACTTCATTATGTTTCCCCTGCAGCATAATCACATTCATGCCATGGTTGCATCTTCCATTGCTCCCAAATTCAAGTCTCAATTGTATGAAGGGAATGTGTACATCTTCTCAAACTTTAGCGTCTTTAGGGCCGATAAGGGGTACAGACCAGTTACTAACAAATTAGTCATTCATTTTAATGCATCAACAACATGCACTTTCGTCCTTGACCCTATTTCGAACATTGCCTCTTACAAGTTTGAGTTTGTTCTCTTCGAGGAAATTCACCAATGATACCCTATGAATGTTGAGCTATGCGGTAATACTTCTCAAACTTACCATTTCATGAACTAAGTTTGACTACTTCAATTTAAGTCACAATACACTTTCTATCACTGGTAGATGTTGTTGGCAAACTAATTGCCATTGGCTTCAGTGCTGAAACCATCAGATTTGATGGTGTTATCACTAAAATGCGAATTATAAAGCTCTATAGTTTAAGGTAATCCAATTACCTCATTCTATATTGATTTCAGTCCCATTGTTGATCCTACTTTAATTCCAATACACTTCTACTTACATCCATCACTCTTATTTAGTGCCTCCACCATCGACATAACTCTTTGGGGGGATCAAGCAAATTTGCTTGACTTCAATGCGGTGATTGACACACCAACAAACAACATTCTTGTCATCACTTTAACATTTGTAAGGATGTGTCAGGGTATGTGCTAACACATATTCTCAATACTCGCTCAGTTTAACTCCTTAAGCAGTAACTTTATACCATTTGCTATTGTTAACATCCAGGTCAATACAACTTCGCTTCCACATCGGGCAAAAAAATTTATATTATTATTAATGTCGATGAAGTGCAACAATTCCTTCGATCGTATGACCATCTCACTTTTGTTTTATTTTTACTTCATTCCATTTCCCTGTTAAAATTGATATACTATTTGTTATTGGCATCTCATAAAACCTTCATGTTTGCCATTAGGTCATCTACTAGAAATGATATCGTGCGAGAATATGTTCCTTTGTGGTC
Source organism: Aquilaria sinensis (assembly GCA_005392925.1). Taxonomy (NCBI): domain Eukaryota; kingdom Viridiplantae; phylum Streptophyta; class Magnoliopsida; order Malvales; family Thymelaeaceae; genus Aquilaria; species Aquilaria sinensis. The sequence goes on from SMDT01003063.1 coordinate 264,697, forward strand.
TGAACGATGTAAGGAACATAAGATAATTTATGGAAGGTGGAAAAATATTGCAGAAATTAATGATTTGCTCAGCCGTGGCCCCTTATTCGTAAGTAATTGTACTTTTATTGCCTTTACAATTCAGTGATATAACTTTCATTTGACCTTTACTGCCACCACTTAACTATTTACCAAAGGACAATATTTACTTCATTCCCACCATTATGTTCGAGGTACTTATTGAATGTGGATGGTGATATTTAGTTTGCAAAAAATTTTGCAGATGAGTTGAATCAATCAGATTAACTTATTTCTGCCATCTGTGTAACATTGCGAACCCGATGCCACCTTTGCAATATATATTTATCATTATTCCTCCTTTTATCCTTCAATTGTCTATGTGTTATATACCGTGAATGAAATATATTCTTTTATCCTTTTAACTTATGTAATAGGTATAAGGTTATCGTAAGAGTTTTTTACTCCACGGGCAGTATACTGTTCACACTGTTTGACTATGTAGCTGCTAAGTTCTTTACTTCCTCCGCTACGGCTTTTCGTGTCCTCGTCTATAGGATGATGGGCCTGCAAAACTTCAACATGTTTTCAGCCAGGCATTGAATCTTGAATTGATTCTGGAGGTTGATCTCAGTTCATTTAACTTTCAGAATCCTTTTTCCCTTCTCACTCTGAAGAAGTTTTACACAATTAATCACAAGGAGGAAGCGCTCACATTTCACCTTAGAGACCAACTTGTATGGCTCTCTAAATTCTTAATTTCTCAAACAACCCTATTATTTGTGTCCCTTACTTGACTTAACCTTTCTTTTTATGTTCCAGCGACCAATCTAATTACCACAGGAATCCATTAATTATTCTGCTCATGAAAGGGCTCACATATCTTCTGTGAACATATCATCAACTACTAAAGTTGATATTGCCTTTACTTTGTAATCCATACACCACATTTCATTTTACTTCTTTTACAACTTACATTACACAATAACCTTCCTTATTAACTTCAATTCTCCACAGGTTGGACCATAGGAATACCTCTTCCACATCTCATGCTCACATAAAGCCTAATACATTCATATACACTTTGATTGCAGCCCATGAATGGTACTCCTTTTCCCCTTTCATATTACAATTTTTCTATGTTCATGCACTTATACTTTCATCAATATTTACATATGTCTTTACAGTCTCCCACATGTAATTATTAATTCCTATGTTCATAGGATCAAATTAATGGAGAACTTCGGCATTGCAGCATAATTTTTGATAATAGAAAATCCTTCCATTATATAACTGTCCCTTTATACATCATGATTGAATGCACATGGTTTTACTTTTAACACATTAGACAATTGGTTTCATTGATTCAAATTTTCGGTTAATTTCAGAAATTTTTTTGTATGACCTATTTACCCCTCTAACGGACAGGTCATGAAACTAGTCAAATGTTAGGGATCATCCATGTAATTTACCCCCTACAAAAATCAAATCCCAGGTAGGATCAGTAGAATCTTTCGATTTTATGACCCTACGATCTTAATTACGATCCTACCATGATCTTACCACGTTCTTACCGTGTCTTCGATCCTACAATGTTTTGACAAGGTTTTCTATAATAGGATTGTAGGATCGTACGATTCTACGATCAGGATCTTGATTTTAATAACCTTGGCCTATACCACTTTTTTAGAAAACATTGAACATAACAGTGGAATATTCCATGAGGTTGAGTTCGCAGACAAAAGATCTTTGACTTTAGTAATAAGTCTAGAGAGGGATCTAGGATTAGAGGGATTACACCTCTTGTTGACAAGCTTAGTTGGGGAAAAGCTTGAAATCCAATAATCCCACCAAACATCTATTAATCGACCATCACCAATCTTTCAACGCAAATGCGGCTTAAGGAAATCATGCCCAATAAGCAAATTTTTCCACACCATAGTAGGATTAGAGCCCATGCCTGCCCTCTAGAGTGATTCCTTTCTACCATACTTGGCTTGAAGAACACGATACACCAGGGAGTTAGGATCTTTATGCAAGATTCTCTAAAAAGATTTGGCAAGAGGGGCTTGATTAAATATTTTTATGTCTCAAATACCCAATCCTCTGTGGCTCTTTGGAAGTGAAAAAAGGAATCTATTGTGGAAATGGATATCATGATCTTGATCCATACTTTTCCACCAAAATTTATGCATAGATTTAGATAAAATATCACTTGTTGTAACAAGGATGTGAAAAAAGGACATGATGTGAAAAAAGGACATGATGTGAATAGGAAAAGACTACAATATAGCCTAGACTAGGGTAAACCTTCCAGTGGGGTTCAAAAGCTTCCATTTCCTAGAAAAGAATTTAGAGTCAAACTTTGAGATTAAAAACTCAAAGAAGGCATTCTTGGATATGTCACAGAAAAAAAGGAATTCCCATATATTTAGTCACAGTATCATTCACTAAGAAAGGAAGGGGCCGGCAGAACAAAGTAATGAAGCATTGAGGAATATTTGGATTGAATACCCACTCTGAATTTTGATAATTAATTTCCTATCCTATTAGTTCTTGATATAGAAGAAGAGAATGCTTGAGGCTTTCAACCGTTCCAAGAACTGGTCTTAGAAAGATCAGATAGTTGTCTACAAAAAATAAATGATTAATACTAGGCCCAGAGATACTTGCACTTTGATACTCGGGATGTGTCCAATTGATTGCTAATGAGTCAAATAACTAGAGAGAGCCTCCCCACAAAGAATAAAAAAATAGGGAGATAAGGGGTCCCTTTACCTAATTCCCCATTATGGATTGAACCACTCCCCTAGGCTGCCATCGACAAGGACAAAGAAGGATACATCGGTAACACACTACGTGATCATATTGGCGCATTGATCAGGAAAATTCATGACCTGAGGCAAGGGCGGAGCCAGAAAAAATTGTCAGTGGGGGCAATGATAATTTTTTTATAATATATAGATGTAAATTTTAAAATTTATGGGGTCAAATTACAAATTTTATTAAAGATACAATACTAAATATGTAATTTTGCCAAAATTCAGTGGGGGCAATTGCCCCCTCTCACATGAACGTGGCTCTGCCACTGACCTGAGGCATTGTCTCAATGAAATTCCAATGGAGTTTGTCATATGTTTTTCTCATTTCTAATTTTAAAGCAGCCTTGAACCCCTGAGAGCTAGTGGTCCTGTTAGTACTCTTGATGGCTTCAAAGAGCTCCTGAGTAATGATAATATTATCTTGGATAACACGTCCATAAATAAAATCATTTTGGTTTATTCAATTGACTAAAAGCTTTGAAAAAATTTTATATACTGTATTGCATAAACTTATCGTGCAAAAGTCATGAATTGTCTCTGACTATTGAACCTTGGGAAAAAGAGTGATTGGCATTTTTTACTTTAAAAAATAAGAGATATTTATTAATTTTTTTTTTTTGTAAATTTTGGTCAATCGTGTAACATAATTACATAAGAGACATGGATTAAGTTACTCTATTTTAGGATATATTTCACCAATAGCTAATGAGTTTAATTTATTGTTTCATTTTTATTTTGAATAAAATGATCATTTTGCCTCAGTTTTTTTTTACATATAAAAAATGTTTTATTTTAGTCTAACCAAATAGAGCCCATTAACCCAAATTGAAGCTACTATATAGGTGCATAGCTAACAAAGATTTATAGAGAAAAAAATGATAATTCAAACTATTTAATAATTGTTAAAAGGTTATTGCATAATTGAAATTTAGGGAAAAATGATAATTTGAATTGTAGCTACAAACTGCAACACTCTTAGTTTCAATCGGACATAAAAAATAAACTGCTTCATTTGGGCCTTAGAATCACTAAAAACCTCATTGGATTACAAATTTTTTAAGGCAAAGGCAAATAAGATTCATTAACAAAAACACCTCAATGTAACTACACCCAGCCATACCCGGGGAAACTATAAAAACAACTGAAATCATAAGAACCCTATTGCACCATGCTCGCCCGCTAGTATGTATATTGGATCTTTTTACTTCCGAAACCAAGAGCTCATGAGGCTAGTTTTGGGTCACTTATCTTTGGATCAAAAGGTCTATCCAAATAAAAATACGCCAACAAATTGATCGTCCAGCACCTCACTGGCTAGGCGAATATCATATATGTGAAGAACAAAAGATGGAAAAGCCAATGATTTTTCTTTCCAATTTCTTTTTCAATTTTTTCTTGACTATTTTTCAACATTTAGTCTTACTATATTAATTAACTCATCAAATCACAATATTTTTATGATAAAAGATACTCCCTCCATCCCAGGTTTTCTGCTCCATTTGCCATTTTGGGCTGTCTCACATTCTCTGCACCATTTTCCTTTTTAGGAAAGTTTTATCATGCGTAATAACCATATTACCCTCTTTTACTTTTACTTTGAAAAAATGAAAGTACAAAGTTGGGGCAAATCAATCAATAGTTGTCGACAAACGGAATGCGGAGCTGGTTGACTGACGTCACTGATGGCAAAACTGGTCCATTGGCGTCGCTGATGGCGGCCAGGCCACCGATGTTGTTGATGGCAACCAGGCGAGGAGATTTAAGTCGAGGTGGAAAGAGATGGCCAAGGCGGATGTAGGCAACGAAGCAAGGAGATTTAGGTCGAGGAGGAGATGACGGCTAGACGAGGAGGGGACGGCGGCCGGGCTGGAGGTAGGCGACGAGGTGAGGAGATCGGAGGCATGAGGCGAGAGTCGACAAGGCAAAGGAGATCGTGTGTGAAAGGCAATGAGGTGAGGAGATTAGAGGACAAAATTAGAGACGTGGTGAGAGGACCCGAATCGAGAAGATGGCCGAGGCAAGGAGAGGCCGAATCGACGAGACGTAGTATCGCTGAAGGTAGAGCGGACGGGGAGATAGAAATCGCGAAAGGCAGTGGTGGAGAAATAATAACAGTTCTAGATCTGGCATGTAGCAGTGGGGAAGGGAAACGTGGGACTAAAGGTAAAATTGGAAAAAAGATACATATTTTCATCATTTCTTAAGCTCCGTGCTAGACACAAATGGAGCAGAAAACTCGAGACGGAGGGAGTATATTTTAATAAAAAAAATTAAGACATATAATTTATTTATAATATGTGTTGCTTAAAGAAATATATAGATTATTATATTTGGTGGGAATTAGTTTTATGAATAGAATGAAATTAACTTATATACATATATATGTATATATAAACCATTAACTAAAGTACATTAAGAATAATCAAAAACCTAAAATATAGAAATTATTAAGAAACTCAAAATTTATTTAAAATATATGAGTGAAAATTGGGTTGAGCAAGAGATGGATGAGCAGACACCTTAATGGCTCTTCACTCACAATTACCAGAAAAAAAAAGTGGCCCTTCATAAACGATTGATCATCTTCCAGACAAGGATCTTCTCCATGAAATAGAATTTGTGCCTCCACTCTCTTCAACTACGTGTCTTCACAAGAAACAAAGCACTAGAAGTGGTCATCCCCTTCTCCAGCTTGGTCAGATGCATGTAAAGGAGTGGGGAATCTGGCTTGTGAATGGGGGTGTAAAAGAAGCAGAAAATGGGAAGACACTAGGGTGGTGTTTCATTTTGCAAAACAATTTTCTTTTTCATTTTCTATTTTTAGTTTTCATTTTCTATGCAAGTTTTCTAAGATGATTGTTGGAAAACATGTTTGTTTGTTTCAGAATAAGTGAAGATGACATCATATATATATATATATATATATTATAGAAAAGTTCAGTGCCTTTGTTGAAAGTTGAAGAAAAGTTTGTGCACTAAAAATGGATATCTTCCTAAAATGGATATCTTCCTAAATCTATCAGCTTCAAAAGTAAAAAAGAGAAAATTATAAATTCAAACCCCATCTTTTTACTTTTGTCTGTCTAGACTCCTAATTTTTCTATACCAATTACATATAAGCCATTATCTTCGTCATCCCTAAAGCACAACACTTTGACGTTGTTGTCATCTTCAACCTCCAAATCACTTGTTTCCAACCATTGTTGCAACTTGCTATCACACTACAAATAATCAGTGGCATAGTTTGAAGCAAAAAGAGCGGTTTGATTGCAACCTCCACGTTGACCTGATTATTCTGACCAAGCTAGTTGCAAATTCCGATTGCTACTGCTTGTCGATTCCGGCAAAGCTGGTTGGGCAACAGTGATGAGTAGATTGGTCAGGCAGCAATGATAAGGGAATGGTTGGCCTGTGAGTCCGTGGCAAGTTTTCTAGCTGCGAGATCAGCAATAAGAGCGACGGCGAGAAAGGATGGATAACTCAAGAGCGAGACCACCAAACGCAAAAAGATAGAAAATTTGGAAAACAATAAAAATAATGTTTTCAAATTCTTCGTAATTTGAAAATTTCTTTTTCTCAGAAACTAGAAAAAGAAAATTCACCTCCTAAACATATTTTCTTGCCATTTTCCAATTTTTCAAAAAACATAAAAAATTTTCTAAAGCTAAACAAACTCTAGGGAACTCAAGGGCATGCAAGAGGACCATAAAAAGTGTTAAAAAATAGGAAGAGACGCTAGTTTTTGGCTTGGCCTATGCAACGCACGGACTTAGGATCGTACCTCCAACAAGTATGGTGCTGAGAGCGGTTAGGACAATGATACTAGGTTCTCGTCTGATGATGACTACTTCTTTGAGTTCCTTTGGGTTTTTATACTTTATTTAATTAAAGTGGCTTTTGTACTCTTCTATAATCAATTTAATTTCAATTTTCATTTTATGAAATTACCAATCCATTTAAATAATTATAGTCATTACCAATTCATTTAAAACAATATGCACATTTATAATTATAATATAAAAATTTGTAGTAGAATAATTAAAAGAAATTGGCCTAATTTGATCATTTTGGGGGATTAAAGTGAATTTTTCCCATTTTTTCTAGAAGTTTGAAATCTCAAAGGCACGCTGAATAGTCAAATAGGCTTGGCCAAGCTTGACTCAAGCCATGTTGGGCCAAGCCGAGCTGATCCCGAACCAAAACCATTCTTGGGCCAGTTTGGTCCTGGGCTAGTTTGGTCCTATTTGGGCACCTCCCCCTTCAGGCATATGTTTAGACCACTTCTTCCTGAACTTCCTCCATGCTACACTGAGCTAGTTTTTGACTAAGTTGGGCCAAGTTTGACCCGGGCCAAGTTGGCCTAACTAGCCCATTGGCCACCCATACAAGAAGAAGATACAAACAATAAATAAAATACATAGTAAAGAAACTATAAAACTACTTTATCACTTTTTTCTTGTCCATTTTATGTTGGGATCAACCATTTGATTGTAACATGTGGAAACCTAATGATATTTTGCCGACCAACTTCACTAATATGCTATTAGGCTATTACCTGTTCGACTTTGTGTGGGAATAACATCAGCTTTTAGTGTTAGAGATTAGAAAAGCTACCTAGCAGTAACTTTTAATATTTAAGTTTTGGAAAAGCTATCACAATTATTGATAGTTAGTTTCAACCATTAATGATTATTTTAGACGCTATTTCCAAACGAAACCTTCACCGTCATGTTAAATTTTAAGATTGTTTTAGTTGGTGTTGAGGATAATTCAAATAGTTGTGTTGGGAAAAAATTTCTCTAATTACCTATTACACGTAATAAAACAACAAACATAATCAAGAAATGACACACAAATTAACCGTGGTTATGCTTTTAACTAGCTTACATAACAAATGAGAAAGATTCACTTAGACAAAAATACAAAGACTATAATATAGGTGAGACCTTAGTGCTTACAGTAGCCTATGCATCATTTACACACTATTGATAATCTCATAATTTTACCATCACACAATTATAAAATATAATAATCATAAAATGCTTCTCACCTCAACCATTTCTGGCCTTCGGACCTCTTACCCCTACTAAAACCCTTATATCCTGTCTCTTCACATGGTTTTTCTCTCATATTCGAAACTCTAACACAACAAGTTTTTTTATAGGACACATATAAATCCAACTATATCAAAATAGAAAAACCAAAAATCCTAAACAAATAGAAAAACTAAAATAAAATCCTAAACAAAATTAAAATTTTTAAGATTCTTGAATTTGAGCCAACAAACTCAACAGTTGAGAAATAGTTTTATTTTAGATAGAAACAATAAATAAAATACATAGTGTAGGAAACAACGAAATTTCGTTTATCACCTTTTTGTTGTCCGTTTTACATTCGGAGCAGCCATTTGCTTGATACAGGCAGAAGCTAATGATCTTTGCCGGCCAACCCCTCTGTCTAAATTACTATACGCTCCTTTTGTTCATCATTACCAGAAAATACAATAAGAAACAGATTTAACCTCTACCAATTTCTCTACTTAAATTTATCAAATTTACAACCATGGTGCAGTCGCTTTTGAAGCTCATGAAGTTGCTTCTGGCTGTTTGGCTCCTCAGTAACCTCTTTGCAGATAAGCCCTAATTAGCTCCTAGCTAGACTTCAATTATATGGATTCTTTCTTTGAAACTGTTGTCGTAGCATTTACTGGAAAAGTTTTCGTTTCTCTCCGACAATTTGTTCTTCAGTATAAGTATAAGAGCTGATTCGTTTTAACTTACGTCAATTAACTTATTTTTATTTTTATATGTTTTTTTACTTAAAACTAATTTTATTTGAAAATAAATATTATATAGATACAATAATATATTTGAAATTAAAATTTCATGATATTTTTAAATTTTTATGAAATTTTCTTTTTTAAGGCTTTAAACTAGAAAAATTCATAAAAATTTAGTAATATTACAAAAAATATATTTTCAAATAAATTATTGCAACTACATAATATTAGCCTTTAATTAGAATTATTTTTGAGTAAAAAAGATGTAAGAATAAAAATAAGCCATTTTATGTTCAATTGACTTAAGTTAAAACGAATTGAGTGTAAATCTCTAACTAGTTTTGGAACTTTTTCCCCCTTTTCTGAGTGGGTTTTCTAAAATTTAGAAAACTCATATAATTTTATTTTGGTTGTTTTATATTTTATCAAATCATCTCATTTAGTTTTATTCTGTATTTTTTTATATTTTAATAAATTTGTTCTCCAAAGATTGCAAAATGTGGGTTTCCTCTCCTCGATCTATACTAGTTTTACTGTTAGCTTTCTATCTGTTGTTTTGCTTTGGCGTTCTCTACAGACTACAGGATCTCTGGCTTGGCCTTGGTTGGCCTTGCTTTGAGGTTAGGTGCATGTTTGTGAGGTTTATGTGGTTTTGTGGTTGTTGTGTCCTTTGGAATGTTTAGCAGTCAAAAGCATCATTGGTCCCAAATCTTTAATTCTGATTGCAAGTTGGTCCCCAACCTTCATTTCATTACAAATTGGTCCTAAACTTTTATATTTCATTGCATATTGTTCCTTAGCACTGAGCAAGCATAGAATCTCAATTTACAAAGAAGAAGCCAGATAGTTTAAATTATTCACTAATTGTTAAAAAATTATAATATTGTTTGAATTTATGAAAAAATAGCTACCGAATAGTTTAAGTTATAATTTAAAAATTTTATGTTCGATAATTCTTGAGAGTTAATGAATTCAAACTATTTGGTAGTTATTTTTCAATAAATTCAAGTTGTTTCATAATTTTCTTATAGTTAATAAGCAATTTAAACTATCAGTTTTTTTTTTCTATAAATCAAGTTGCTATGCTTGACTAGAGCTAAAGATTAATATGCAATGAATTATAAAAATTTGAGATCAATTTACAATGAAATGAAGGCTAGGGGCCAATTTACAATAGAAATTAATGGTTTGGGATCATTGATGCTATTTACTTGGCCCATTGGCCACCTCTACAAGAAGAAGATACAAGCAATAAATAAAATATACATAGTAAAGAAACTATAAAACTACTTTTATCATTATTTTCTTGTCCATTTAAAGTTAGGACCGGCCATTTGATTGTAACATGTGGAAACTTAATGATCTTTTGCCGACCGACTTCACTAATATACTGAGAGGCTAGGCTTTGTTTGGGAATAATATCAGTTTTTAGTGTTAGAGATTAAGAAAGCTATCTAATTATAGTTTTTAAAGTTTGAGTTTTGGAAAAGCTATCACAGTCATTGATAGTTTTTTAACCTTTAATGCTTATTTTAGATGCTATTTCCAAACAAAACCTTCATCATCATGTATTAAATTTTAAGATTGGTTTAGTTATGTTAAATTTTGCCCACCAACTTCACTAATATGTTGAGAGGCTAGGCTTTATTTGGGAATAATGTTAGTTTTTAGTGTTAGAGATTAGAAAAGCTTTCTAACTAACGTTTAAGTTTTGAAAAAGCTATCACAATCATTGATAGTTTTTTAAACTTTAACGTTTATTTTAGATATTATTTCCAAACGAAACCTTCACCATCATGTTAAATTTTAAGATTGGTTTAGTTGGTATTTAGAATAATTGGACTAGTTATGTTGGGAAAAATTCCTCAATTACTCATTTTACGCAATAGAACAACAAATATAAACAAGTAAGTGCACACAAATTTAATGTGGTTCTGTTCTTAACTAATTTACATCAACGGATAAGAGAAAATTTACTCAGAAAAAAATACATAAATTACAGTAGAAGTGTAGCCTTAGTGCTTATATTAGCCTATAAATCCTTTACACACTACTGATAACCCCATAATATTGTTATCACACAATTAAAAAATATGAGTATTACAAAAGGCTTCTTATTCTAACCCTCTATTATCTCATGAAACTCTCATATCTTACATCTTCATATAATTTTTTTTTTCTCATACTCAAAACTCTAACATAACAAGTTTTTTTATAGCCACACACAAATTTAAGCTATATCAAAATAGGAAAACTAAATTCTAAACAAATAGAAAAACTAAAACAAAATCTTAAACAAAATTAAAATCTTTAACCTTCTTGAATTTGAGCCAACAAACCCAAAAATTAAGAAATAATTTTGTTTTAGATAGAAGCAATGAATAAAATACATAGTGAACAAAACTATGAAACTTCTTTTATCACCTTTTTGTTGTCCGTTTTACATTCGGACCGGCCATTTGCTTGATACAGGCAGAAGCTAATGATCTTTGTACCTCCCTGTATAAATTACTATAGGTTTCTGTTTGTGATTCATCATTGCCAGAAAATACGATAAGAAACTGATTTAGCCTTTACCAATTCCTCTACATAAATCTACCAAATTTACAACCATGGTGCACCCGCTTTTGACGCTCGTGAAGGTGATCCTGGCTATTTGGCTCCTCGGTAACCTGTTTGCAGGTAAATCCTAATTAACTCCTGGCTTGACTTCAATTATATGGATTCTTTCTTTGAAAATGTTGTCATGGCATTTAGTTAGAAAAGTTTTCGTTTCTCTTCGACAGTATGTTCTTCAACAGAAGCATAAATCTCTAACCAGATTTAGAACTTTTTTCCGTTTTCCTGAGTGGGTTTTCTAAAATTTAGAAAACTCATACAATTTTATTTTGAATGTTTTATATTTTATTAAATCAACTCATTTAGTTTTATTTTAGATTTTTAATATTTTATTAAATGAGTTCTCCAAAGATTGCAAAACGTGGGTTTTCTCTCCTAGATCTATACTAGTTTTTACTGTTCGCTTTCAGCCTGTTACTTTTGCTTTGGTACTCTCTACGGACCGCATGATCTCTGGCTTGGCCTTGGTTGGTCTTTGCTCTGAGGTCGGGTGCATGTTTGCTAGGTTTATGTGGTTTAGTGGTTGTTTTGTGTGTTCTTTGGATTCTTGAGGGTTGCTTTCATATTATAATTTCTCGAGCTCCTCCTTGGTGTTTTTCCTTGGTGTACGACCTCTAATATTTGAAATTCTAAATTTTCCGCTGACTAATCTAGGTCGAGTTGATGAGCAACTTTAGCAGGCAAACATCAAACGTCAGGTCATGTTTCCAACATTTTTCATCCCAAAGGCTTTTAAGGAGGAAAATTAAGATACCCCAAGTATCCGATCATATTTTCTAATGGTTTGCGATCAAACTTTTTGGGATGGGTAGCCGTCAAAAAACTTTCCTAAGTCTCTGGCCATGTTTTCGATGGTTTGCCATCCCAATTGCCTTTTATAAGGAAACTTAAGACACCCCAAGTATTTCGCAACATTTCCGATGGTTTGCCATTTGAATTTTTGGGACGGCCTGGCATCAGAAAACTTCACCAAGACTCCAACCATGTTTTTGAAGGTTTGCCATCCAAAAATTGGGTAGCAAGCCATCCTAATGGCCTTTTGAAAAGAAAATTAAGATACTCCAAGTGTTCAGCCATATGTTTTTTACTGCTTGCCATCACAATCTTTCTGACGGCCAACCATGTGAATACTTCCGGAGGCTTCCAAAGAAGTTCTCGATGGTTGACGTTCGAAATTTTCTAAAAATATTTTTCTATCCCAACTTAGTATGCGAAAAAAAAAAAAAAAGCAATAGTTTTAAAATTTTTTGACGACTTATTTTTTTATGGCTGATTGTCAAGAAATGAAAAATTTCCCCCAATTTTTCCTATATGAAAAGAATTTAGACTTTCAAACTTTTCCAACAACCCAAATTTTCACACCATTATTTTAAAATAATTGCTTCTCTATCGAAATCTTACTTTCCACTTTCACCATCCCGAATCCCTTTCTCACGCAATTCTATCCCCTCATAATTCAATACATTTTGTTGTTATCTTTTCTTTTTCTTCTTCGTCCTTCACTCATCTTTTTCCTACTTCCCTCTTTTTCTCACTATCTTCTTCTTCATCCCCAAGTCACCTTTCCTTCTTCTTCTTCTTCCTCTTCTTCCTGCCTCTTTCTCTCCCTCACCGTATTCTTCATCTTCCTTCTCTCCCTTACTGCTTTGCTCTTTCTTATTCTTCTTCTTCTTCTTCTTCTTCCTCCCTCTTTCTCTCTCTCACCATATTCTTCATCTTCCTTCTCCCCCTCGCTGCTTTGTTCTTTCTTCTTCTTCTTCTTCTCCCTCAAGCTACTTTTTTTAAGGAAAAAAAAAAAAGAATTTCTCTATGACTACCGCTTGGAAAAAATGTTAGTGACAGTTCCTGACAAACAAGAATTGGAAAATCACCGATAATGTTTTCAGATGGCTGGCCACTGGAAAACTATTGATGATGTTTTCCAACCGCCAACCATCCCAAAATTATAGCTGATTTTCTTTTATAGGACGCCATCCCAAAATTGTCAGTGACTTGCGTCGATGCCTTTCTTTGCCAAATTCACCGATAACTTTTTCCTGATGGCTGGCCGCCTCAAAATAATATTGACTTCTTGCATCAACCGACCATCCCAAAATTGTTGGTGAATTTTTGGGACGGTCTTTTTTACTATGGTGGCCAACGTAGTTTGCAACACCAAACAGTCAAATTTCCTTATTTGGCCGTTGGAATTTTTTTTTTTTATGGCTAACCGTCAAAAAAATACCATAAAAAAGGCCTCTTTCTTGTAGTGTGAGGAGGAAAAGTAATACAGCTAGTTTTAGGGTGGAAACAAATTTCATGCACTGAACAAAATGTCCAACCTACCATTGACTGAATTTTGGATTCTATTCGTAAGACAAATATTGGCCAAAATGCATTTTGGGCTGGAATTGCTTCTATATACCCACTTCCCAGTTCCCACTCGCAGCAATTGCCGACTTCTTCAATTGCCACCTCCAAATTAACTCGGAAACACCTTAGTGAAATATCTTGTACTGGACAATCCGGTAAACCCTCTGAAAATACCCTTATCTGCCGCCTTGATGATGCTCAAGTTCCACAATAGTGAACACAGGATTTTATAAGCACATAATATTGGGCTAATTTTGGTTGTTAGATCAATTTATTGAGCCGAGTAGTGCCGACCTTTCTACAAGTTTTTTGTGAAATCCTTCTACAGTAATGTGCAAGTGGTAATAATAATAATACCCAATGCTTCATAAGTGCTTTATTTTTTCTACCTCGCCCCAAATCCTGATAGACTCTACACCATTATTCACGTATACTTTTCTTTCCTTCTTTTTTTCCCCCTCTAAATATGGCAGATACGTTCCCAAAGACACTAGTTCCTAGATGCCTCCTTGAGGTGCCTTTTGACGACTGTGATACCTGGAGCTGTTCACATTTTTGCCGGTACAAGGATGTGGGAAGTCCAAATGATATGTGCCTCGATGATTTTACTGTTTGTTGTTGTACTCCGCTTCGGTCATTTTAAATTTTAAATATATCTTTTTCTGCTTGCTTTAATTACGCAAGTTCGCCATTGGTTGGGCTCCATGTCATTTTTGTTTTGGGGTTTTTGCTTTTAATTTTGGTCAATTCTGTGGCTTAATTATGATGAAATTGATATTAATTCCCTCAAATCTATTTCCCAGCAAGAGAGTTGTACAAAATTTTATATAAAGTCTATTACAACAGGAATTGATTAAATGTGAAAAAATCGATTGGTGTCACTTAACTTTCTTTTTTAAAAAATTGTCGATCAGACTGTGCCATACAAGATTTTATGAAGTTTTGGTACAAATTTTTCATACATACAACATTGCACGCGCGATTGATTAAAATGAAAGTGAAGAACAAAATGACGGTTGGAGAACAGCCAAATGGTGAACTTGAAAAATAAAATATGCATTTCTTTCCCCTTTGTTGTACGAGAAATGTATTAGGATGGGGAATTCCGTTTGTTGTAATGGGTAAAACTTGGGGTAAATTGTACGATTAAACCCTAATATTTAATTATTGTTAACCTCCAATTTACATGTTTTGACTCTCTAATGTCATTTAGATGTTTCATTTTGAACTTTTAGGTAATGGAACTCATTAATTCAGACGGAAAATGCTACATCAGCATAGAGTTGTCGGTAGAAATGTTAACTTTGACCCTTGAAAATTTCTCTCTTTAACAAAAAAATCCTTAAAATATTTAAATCTAACAAAAAAACTCACCTAACGCCATTCACCAGATTCGCCACTCCCCTATTGCCACTCACGCCTCCTTCTTAATCTAACCTTCTCCTCCATTAGGCACTCACCTTCCGCCCTTCACCCGCCACCCCTCACTTGATTCGCCACTTACTCGTCACCCTTCACCAACCACCCTTTCACCTAATTCGCCTTTCAACCCTCACCCGATTCACCCTTCCTCTTCACCATACCCACTACCCCTCACCCAATTGGCTTTCAAACCGTTTACCTTCCCTCGCTTATTCAGCCTTCCGTCGCTTCTTTAATGCCTGATCCTTCTCCATCATGATTCAACTAGCGTTTCTTGTTACGATTCAATAGGCGTTTAGTGTCTCGATTCAAATGACGTGATCCAACCATCACGTTTGAACCGGTATTATTGAACGTTCCCTTCACCCGTCATGTTTCTGGCTCGGTGATCTTGGAGGACAAATTGGACCTATACAAGTGGTGGCGGTTAGGGATAGAGGATAAAGGATGAGGGTGGTAGGAGGCCGAGGGCTAGTGGCAGAAGAGGCCAAAGAAGGAGGCTGAGATGGGTAGGGAGTTTTTTTTTGTTAGATTTGAATGTTTTAAGGAATTTTTTGTTAAAAGTAGAAGTTTTCAGGGGTCAAAATTAGCATTTTTACCTATAATTCTATGCTGACGTAGCGTTTTCCATATGAATTAACGAGTTCTGTCACCCAAAAGTCCAAAATAAAACATTTAAACGAGGTTATGAATTCAAAACGTGCAAATTATAGGTTGGGGTTAAAATTGAAACAATAATTAAAAGCTAGGGTCTAATTGTGCAATTTACCCAGTAAAACTTGTGATGTAAACTAATCATGAATTATGAATTTTATTTTGTACGTCTTAATTTGTTCGGTCGATTTTGTTTTGATAAAGGTAAAAAAACTAAAATAAAAAACAGATAAAGGGAGAAAGGGGAGGATGGTCTTTTTTTTTATAAAGGACATTTTTTTGGCCTAAACTCTTACAACTTTTCTATTTCAGTCCAGAATTTTTTATTTTTTTAAATGAATCATAAAACTTTGCAATTGTATATATAAACCATTAGTCCTAAATTTATTCAAGTTTTTAATATTAACTTTTTCAAAATTCTAATTTAAATTGTTTCATAACCATCTTTTAGTTAATTCAAACTATACAATAATTTTTAGACAACTAGTAAATTATTTAAACTATCCATTTTTCTTATTGTAAATCATGTTTTTATTCAGTAACTGTGTTTAAATAATATTAGGACTGATTGTTAATGCCTCTTACTAGAGTTTTAAAAAGTGAAATGTTTTAGAAGTAGAATAGAAAAAATTGATAAGTTTCAGGAGTAAAGTTGTCATTTCGCATGCTTCTTTGCCTCTTTAGTACCAACCTGGGGTAAATTGCATCCGTGGCCCCTAACCTTTAATTATTGTAGCATTTTAAACCCTAACCTCAATTTTGTACATAAAAAATCCCTAATCTCGTTTAAGTGTTCCATTTTGGGCATTTTATCGACGAAAGACATTATTGTGGATGAAAAATGCCACATGGCACGCCAACATGACGATTTGCCATGTTGGCATAATAAATCAATTAGGAAAACATTAAGTTTTCTTAGAAAAAGGTAAAACTGCACCCTTAGTCTCTCATCTCACCACCTTCATCCTAAGAAATCCTAAAACTTCCTCATTTGTTGCCACCATCCCTAGGGCTTTGCCATTGTTGGCTGGTGCTTCCAACTGCTAGCCGCCACGATTTCCAAAATCAAATAGTGTTCATCCAGTAGCAAACCCCTCCTCCCCTCATCCCTTAATCTATCAAACTTTTTTTCTCCGCCTTCATCTCCACTTTTTTCCCTAGCGCACTTTCCTTCTTCTCCTCATCCAGTACTAATATGGGTAAAAAAGGGTCGGGTTTTTTTCAGGTAGCTTAAGCTCAAGCTCGAGTTGAGGCATTTCGAGTCGGACTTAGCTTGAGCCAGAAAATGGGCTCAGACTTTAAAATGGGCTGAGCTCGAGCCTGAACATACCCGGCCTTATGAGCTCGAGGGCCCAACAAGCCTTACCTTTTATTTTTTCCCAACGGGCCCCATACTTGCCCAAGCCCATTGCCTAAATTCCATTCTCAATTTCCCACTAGGCACCCATAGCTGGCCACCATGTTCAACAATGATGCTACTAACCATGAGCCACGCGACGTTTCCAGCTTTGCCCACCTGACGCCTCTAGCCTTGCCCACCCCCGATAGCCACAAGATCGACGATTATCAGCACCGCAATAACCCAACTGAAAGTCCGGTGACACGAACCACGCGATGCTTCTATCTTTGCCCACCTGACACCTCCAGCCTTGCCCACCTCCGATAGCTACAAGATCGATGACAACCACCGCTGCGATAGCCCCACTGAAGCTCCGGCAATGACAGCCCCATGCAAAGTTTGCTGACATCGACAATAGCCCCACCAAGATCAAGGATGCTACCGCCGACGCTCCAAGTAGATGCTGGAGACCCAGTTCGGTAGATCGCGGATGGACTATGATGACTCTACTGTGAAAATAAGGAAGATGATGTCTTATTTGTGAATTCAAAAAAACTAGGGTAAAATAGCAAACAATTAGAAAGTTTAGGATAGGCTTTTTAATTTTCCATTACTAGTTATCTGTGGAAGAAAAATTGCATATTCAGTCTCTATCTTTCATTTAAGTTGTAGTTAGGATACTAAGGATTTATGTGTCATTCGAGCCTATTGGGCCTTCGAGTAGATCTTGAGCCATCCTTGAGCCTAAAAAAATTTGGGCTAGAGCAATTCAAGCTCGAGCCCACGTAGTATCGAATAGTGAAGGGGCCGAGCTCAAGCCTGGGTAGTACCGAACAGTAAAGGGGCCAAGCTCGAGCCTAGTAGACTTGGCCCGACCCATTTTCACCCCTAGGTACTAAAAACCTCATGCCTTCTTCGCATCGCTGCCTCACGCTCTCCTCTCGCCGATACCTCATATCATCACTTGTGGTCTGCTGAAATCAGGGGCTGAGATTGGCCAAAATCAAGAATGTTAATCAAGGGTTGAAATCGAGGGCCAAAAGAAGAGTGTGTAAGTGGCAGACGGAGCGTGACATTTTTGGATAGATCTCATTAAACTGACAGAAGGCGCATATGGTGGATGGAGCAGCAGATTGACGAATCAATTAATCATAGGGTGATTGACGGAGGCACATCAATGGATGAGGGAATGAAGGGAGGACAAGAGGCAGATTAGGCCGGAGCCGGAGGCGGCGGGGGAGGTCTGGAGGTGGTGGATCAGGACAATAGAGGTTTCTTGGGATGAGGATTGTGAGATGAGGGACTAAGGGTGTAGTTTTAACCTTTTTTAAGAAAGCTTAAAGTTTTGCTAATTGATTTATTGTGCCAACATGGCAAATAGTCCATGCTGGTGTGCCACATGGCATTTTTCATCAACACTAATATTTTTCATCCACAAAAAGTCCAAAATGAAATACTTAAATGATGTCAAGGATTTTTCATGTACAAAATTGAGGTTAGGGTCTAAAATGGTACAATAATTGAAGGCTAGAGGTCACGGATGCAATTTATCCTCCTAACCTGTCTCAACTTCATATACATACATACGAGTGGTTCATTTGTAGTTTTTGAGTTTTTTTCGTTTAACTTGACCCGGTGATAATATATCTTCTTTATTCAATATATACTTTCCTAAAACTTACAATTGTTCAAACGCCATAGTAAATTTAGTAGGAGGTACAAAATCCAAATTAAACAATTTAAAGTCCTAAAATTTTTCCAATACAACAATGTGGGAAGCCAAATGATATCTGCCTCGATTATTTTACTATTTGTTGTTGTACTCCCCTTCAATCATTTTAAATTTTAAAATATCTTTTTCCGTTTGTTTTAATTAGGCCTAATCACCCAAGGGGCCTTTTAATTTGGCTAACTCGAATGAGTTGGTCCCTCAATTCTAACTCATTTTATGTCAGTCCTTTAACTTATAATTTAGCCTATGTTAGTCCTCTAACTTTGCAACTCGTTACAAGTTAGTCCAGTAATCTCATATAGTGATAACATTGTCACCCTTGAAATGTTTAGGACTAAAATACAAAATAAAGAACATAACAAGGATTAGTGCAACATTTAGCAAAAAAGATTTTAATAGGCCTAACTGATTATTGTTTTAATAGGAGCTAAAAAAAATTACAACGTCCTCTAAATATTAGACTTTTATACCAAATTATGTAATTTCCTTCATTATTTTCAATCTAAAGCTAAAGATATATTTTTTTTCATATTTCACTTAACCAATTTTTTTTCTATTTGATAAATTAGTCAATAAAAGGAGTTTAGAAAACAACTGGTGGAAGTATGTTCATATTACCACTAAATTATCATTTCAATTTTTATTTTTCATCTTTCTTGATTTTTGTGCAAAAGTGCAAGAAAAACTGAAAATAACACGTAATTTTTTTTATCTATCTTAATTTACATACTATTTTCAAATGGTGTAAACAATTGAGATGTAGGGAGTAATATTTATTTTATATAGTTATATACACCTTTCATAACATTAGTTAATAATTATATTTTTTAGGCCCAAAAGGAAATGATTTATTGGTTTTGAGATATGCAATGATATATGTGATGATTACATTTATTAAATTGAATATCATTAAATATAATTCTATTAATTAATTATTATTTTTATTGAATACATATTTCTACATATTATTATATTAGTATTATTATTATTATGATTACTGTAAAAAATAATAATAAGAACAAATAGCCTAAATTATACATTCCAATTTTTTGACAAGCAATTAACCAGTACCAATGAACAATTGCATATTTGAATTCAGGAAAAAAAAACAAGTACACATTTTAAGCAAAAAATACTTCCATGGAAAAATAAAAAGAAAAAAAATGCTCTAGGAATCCATGTTGTTTCCCTTGTCATGCATTTCAGTCCTCAATGCTACTTAACAATAAAAAAAGGGTAATGGTGTTATGACAAATTAGGTGACTAAACTAACTCGTGTTAAGTTGAAAAGTTAGAGGACCAATAGAGACTGAGTTCAAGTTATGGGACTAACTCATATAAGTCAGCCAAGCTAAGGGGCCCTGAGATGATTCGGCCTTTTAATTACTCAAGTTCGACCATTTGTTCGTGCTCAATGTCATTGTTGTTATGGGGTTTTTGCTTTTAATTTTGGTCAATTCTGTGGCTTTATTGATTGTGATGAAATTGATATCAATTCCCTCAAATCTATTTTCCAGCATGAATGTTGTTAAATGTTTTAAAAGATTGGATAAAAATTTATATAAAATCTTTTATGGCAGGAATTGATTGAATGTTAAAAAATCGATAGGTCTCATTTACTCTTTTTTTTTGTTTTAAAAAAATAAACTATCAATCAGGTTGTACCATAAAAGATTTTATAAAGTTTTGGTGAAAAAAAGTTTTAATACATATGTATTAAAATGAGAGTGGAACAAAATGACGGCCCGAGACCAGCCAATGGCGAAATTGAAAAATAAAATATGTATTTCTTTCCGCTTTGTTGTACTTAGTAATGCATTAGGATATGCAATATCCGTTTGTTGTAATGGGTAAAACTTTTGTGATGTAAACTACTCATGAATTATGACTTTTATTTTGTACTCCTTAATTTGTTCGGTCCATTTTGTTTGATAAAGGATAGAAAAAAAAATATTGCTCCTGGTCACAACTAGTATTTTCTTGGCTTTGCTTTGCATTAAGGGGAGAACAAATAAACAAATCAATACGGAGTCATATATGTACATACAACAAGGTACTACCTCTCCCTTTGATGACCATGGCGTGCTTCAAATCCACTTCATGAGAACTTCACAGAACAGAGAGTATAACACCTCACAAGCGAAATATTAGCTTCATGTTCCTCGTTCTCATCACTATTACCATCTATTTTTTACTTGCTTCCCTCCTAAATAGGGTAGGCTCACCTCTCGTAATTCAGTTCTGACATAAGGGTGGCACAAGTTACTGTTCTGGAACCAGTAGCTTCTAACAAAACTGGGGCTTAGTGGATATGCATCAATAAGTTGTAACAAAGCCTATTTCTGGGAGAAAGAGGGGAGTTCCATTGTAAATGATTTCATTTTGCAGACCAAAGTGGAAGTGTCGGATACATTTCCAAGGGAGTGCAACTACAGAATCCTTCCACAAATGTAATCAAAAGGAATTATATTCCAAGCTAATATGGTTTGGCAGTCCACAAGCTAGAAGAAATGCACGGAAGAATGGGTAAAATGAATTCCTCAAAATTGAGTACCGGCCTGGCTATTGTAAATGCAATCTTCTTTCACATTCTACTTCCATCCTGATCATGTTCCCCTTCAAGGTCCTTTAAGTAACTCATAAACAGAAGGAAGCCAAATAGGTAGAATCCACCAGAAGAGTTGAAGCCGCCACCACCTCCCCCACCTCCCCCACCACCATCATTACGGGGTGGAAATCCAGTCCCTCCATCATAAAGTTGTGGTAACTTCTCTTTGGCTGCAGTCCAAATAACCATGGTGAATGCCTCAGACAAGATTTATCCAGAGTGACTATTAGATGAACAAGATTGTCTAGCAGGAAAAATAACAAGCTGTAACAGTATGGCTTACAATGGGTAGGAGCCCGGGTGATTGTTGGTGCCTCACGTGTAATGGTTTGAGTCTGTCCTGATGCACGACATGTTGCTTGCTGAAGGACAGGAGAAACCAGAGAACATTGTAAACCAGTGACATGAGCAAAAAATGCGTGTAGTTTCAATGTCTATCATTACCGAACAAAGTGATCCAAAGTTTTTTTTTTTTTTGAAAGCATACTCCTTATATAAGCATATCTATATCCATCTGAACTCTTGAACAGCACAGCAAAAACCGTTGGGAACAATCAAAGGAGTTGTGTGCATATGTAAACTTACCAAAGCAGCAGGACAAATTAAAGATGAAGACTGCCTACGAGCAGAACTTACAGATCTTATCGCGTCCACAATCTGAAATTGTAAACCAGGTCCTATTCGACAAAATCCAGCACCAGGCAAAGATGACGCTTGCATAGAAACCCTAACTGGTCTGGTGTGTGTACTACTCAGTCGCTTCCCAGACCTACTCCCTGATTCTACAATAAGTACCAAACAGCTAAGAATAAATGGTATATACCTCACAATCGAAGAAAATAACTAGACCTGTATAGTATAGGCTATATTTCCAAGAAATACCATAACATGTCAATTCTAAACTGTGTGAATTCCTTGCAGTAATATTAGGATAAACTAGTTCAAAAACCTATCCAAACCCAAATTCTTCTTAAGCCAGAATCTTGTTTCAGATTACTACCCTTTCACCAAACAACTTCGTTTCTGAACAGCGTCAACAGAGGAACCATCCAGAAAAAGCTACAATCTTTATGAAAGAAAAAGGTATGAATACTGATAAGGTGGGAGAAATTCATACTTGGAGATAATACAGGTGATGAAACAACATGACTCGCGGCATGCACCGGCATACTGATGGAGGCGATCACAGGGTACCTGAAAGATTCAATCTTTATTCAAAAAGCGGGAAGCTTTACAACGATTTAATAATCATCCCAATTCCAATTAACAAATTCCGAACTATTACACATAAAATTCGAACTCGTTATGAGGAACAAGAACTATGAAAGGGTAATTCACGCGTGCCTCTTTTAGGACAGAGGCTTAGAAACGAAAAAGATTATGATAAAGGAAGGATTTCGCTTTCACCTGCCCAGTAGCTTCTCAATTCTTCATTCCATGTCAGGAACGCAAAACAGAAATCAACCCTCTTTTCCCTCTGTTCGTCGACAAAATAGAAGCTTTTGAGTCGGTGAAGTTGCAGGCAACGGATCCGGGTTTGATGGCGCTGGGAGCTTCAGCTGGTATGGGCCGCCTGGCCCACTCAATCCTGCCCGTACGGTTTTGAATGGCCCGCGACCCGATACAGAAGTTGGACAAAATAGGGGATTTGAATTTGGTCCATGTTGGCATTAACGTACAGCTGGGTAAATTGTATGCGTCACCCTCAACGTTTAATTATTGTACCTGTTCTAACCCAACCTTCACTTTTAGCATAGCGTATCCTAAGGTCAATAAAACGTTTCATTTTAACCTTTTTTGGGGCAGAAAACGCCGTGTCACTCTTAGTGTAGGATTCTAGGAAAAAATGCTAACTTTAACCCCTTAATGCTTTTCCCTTCACCAAAAAATCCCTAAAACTTTAACATCTAACAAAAAATTCAATCTCGGCCTCCCTCTCCGGCCAACCCTCTCCCACCCTCCAACCACTTGCTGTCCGCCATCCCCAGCCACCGTTCACCGTCCCCATCCCATCCTCGCTCCAACAAATTGACCAGAAGCAGTAGCGCCATTGTCCGTCCCCTCCCTTTGCCTTCTCTTTGTTGGGACCGCGCACAGCGGGGGATAACTTCGGGAGCAAGATGATTAGTAGAAATGGCACCATAAAATTTATGTGGTTCACCCTTAGTTTTAGGGCTAAGGGTCAAAGCGGGACCAAAGGTCAGTGGAGATTAGCGTTCTTCCACTACTAAAAATAGTAGGCTTACAGCGAGAGAATCTTCTCTAAACAAAAATTCTAGAGGTATGAGATAAACCCAAAATAGTGGCTCTCAAGTGTTTCCCAAACACCCCAAAAATTATCTCACTATTTTGTCACTCCCCAAAAATAAATCTCTCTCTCTCTCACAATTTCCTTTGTTCTCACAATTGAGCAAGCTTCTCTGGGTGAGTCACTGAAGGAGGAGAACGAATGGCTATTTATAAGAGTTCTACCAGGTCACTATTCATATGACGGCTACTGTTCATACGGTGGCTACTGTTCATATGACGTCTACTGTTCATATGGTGGCTACTGTTCATATGACGGCTACTGTTCACATGTATGTATCTCACTTTGAAGATTTACCAACCATGTGGGATAAGTCACTTCCATCCTCAACACTCTTTTCCCGTCACTACCACTCTTTGCTTCGCACAAAGGCAGCAGTGCCACCATGAGCAGCGGCCTTGTCAATTCAATGGCTAACAATCGCAGGTCGAAGGGCTAAGGGTCAAAGCGGCACCCAAGGTCAGTGGGGCTTAGCGTACTTTGCGTACTCCGGCTTCCATGGCTCTTCAGTTGATTGGGAATTTGCATACTACGCCTTCCATGGCTTCGGCGGCATCGCCATTTTCGCTCTCTCCTCAATTTCTCGTTGCCCAACAACACTGACGCAACTGACAATTGAAGTGTCGAAGTGTCAAGCCTCCATTTCGATCCAAACGAAGAACTGCAAAAAATTCCGCAATAATAAGAGTCGAGAAAGGAGTGGGCCAAACGATTTGGGAATGTCTAGTAAGTGGTGGCTGTAGAGGGAGGCTGAAGGGCATGGGAATGGCGAGTTGGTGGTGGCCGAAGAGGTATGAGAGTGTGGGATGTGAAGATGGTGGTCATATTATCAGATAAAAGAGTTTAAAGGTTTATTTGGTAAAGGAAAAAAAATTTAGAGTTTAAAATTAACTTTTTCGTCTACAATCATATGCTGTGTTTTTCATCCAACATAATGTTTTCTGTCCAAATAATGGCCAAAATGAAATGTTTTATCAAGGTTAGAGACATACTATGCTAAAAGTGAAGGTTAGGGTTAAAATAGATACAATAATTAGAGGTTGGGGTAATGTGTGTAATTTTCCCTGTGCATGAATTTGGATACTTGAGTGAGGTGTCTGCTTTAACAGTAACTGCTCCCATCTAAATACAGTGAATAACATAACATCTAAATTGTTTAGTCAGTAAAGAATGTTACTGATACATTAGATATGTTTATTTCTATATATAGTAATTATTTGTTAAAACTATATATTTATTGAAAATTTACAAATTAAAAAACCAGAAAAAGTAATTTTTTTAATATTTCATTACAGTTAATAATTTTATAAAAAAATATTCAAGTTATTACTAGATATATATATTTACTAGTGTTAGTCTTTAAATTGCATCGATTTCATAAAAAATAATAAAATAATGCACTTTTAAAAATAGAAATGAATTGGGCTCAGGTTTCTTTATTGCCAAATAATAATTCTTTGAGGGGATAGGGGTGGTAGTCATGGGCGTAGCCATGAGTCGCCTTCTAGAATTCTAAAAATTTTCTCCGAGGGTAGTTAAATATGATATAAAAAGTGTAGAAATACAAATATTAGATCCTTACTTGTGCAGTTTGGAATTAATAAGGGGCTTTAGTAAACTATAAGAGAAAGGGCAATTTGCGAATGAATGTTAGTAGTAAGACATGTTAGTTGCATGGACATGAGCCAACATCATTTATGTGACTTAAATTTTTAGTCGCACAAGAATCAATTGTACAATAGTTGCATGATTTAAAAAATATTATCCTATCATTTGTATAGTAGTTGCACGATTTAGAAAATATTGTCTTGTCAATCGCATGGTAGAAGTATAAGTTAAATATATTTTCTTGTCAGTTGCATAGCAGTATAACAAATTAAATATAATTTCCTATCAGTTACATTGTAGTCACATGAATTCAATATATTTTCCTTCAACTGCATATCAGTGGGGAAAAAAAAGGTCAGTCACAAATTCGGTCACACAAACTACCTTTTCCCCATACACCGTCTTTCTTCCTCATTTTCCTCATTCTCCAGTCTTTCTCTGGTTTCTCCTTTCTGCTTCTACTTCTCCATTTATTCATTCTTTAAGACTAAAGCTCTACTGTCAATTGGATGGTAGTTTCAAAATCTCCTCCCAACTTCTTCCTCCTTTTTGCTCTTTGCTCATTGCTCATTGCTCGTTGCTCCTATAGAGTGTTTTTCAGCCACACTATCTACTAATTTTGGTAAGATTTCAACCTTTTTTTCATTGATTTTTTTATCTAAGTTTAATCTTAGTGTTTTTCAACCAAGATAGTGTCATAAATAAAATTTATATTAATAAATTTCTTTCTCAATTATTGTTTTTAAAATTAATAAACAACAATTTTAATAATTCTAATAATCATCATAATAATTATAGCAATTAGATCATTTGATTATTATATTAATTATAATCCACTTTTGATAATTATAAATAGATTTGAAATTAAATTTTTAAAAAATATATATTGTGTGATTGAACATTAGTCGCATGGTTTAATATAACTGAAATTCAGTCACACGATGTGACTGCCCCTATCAATTACACAAGGTGCACTAGCCCCACTAATTAACCAACTGAGACTTCCAGTCACATATTAGTCATACGGATCAGACACACACCAGTGGCACAACTCATACTACTAGGATTTTTGCCACTACTTTTTCCTGTGGAATTAATTGCTTTTGGTTTGTTTGTCTTATTACAAAAACTGGAGCCAAGCCCGTGTATTTGATTGTTTTGCCAATGCCAGGCACAGAAAGTGCATCATAAACCATACAGCTTTTTATTCTAAAATATGGGTCCTGTAATGTTACAGGCCTAATCACAGCCATCCATTTATTTTGTCTAAATTACTCATCAAAATTACATTCCTCATTTCTTGTCGTTTTAGTCCCAAATGTTTATTATCTTCTTATTGGGTCATCAGATTGAGACAGAGTTTGGTGGCAACATGTTTCTTTTGCTCACTGGTGGTCTCATTCCATTGCTTCGTCAAATCTCATCCTCTCATATACATATATATATATATATAATATAATATATATATATATATATATCATCTTTTCTTCTTTTTGTCTCTATTCTTCCTACTCTAAAGTCTGGTCTTTGTTTCGCAAACAAAGGCTTGTTACTATAAAATCAATCTCTTAGCTAGGGAGTGAGACGTTAGTTCCATCATACCATTAGGGTTTCCATTTTCAATTCCATTTTTATTATTCTTTTCTGGTCCAACTAGTTTTGATCTTAGTCCAATTGTTCAACAATCAGCTGCCATGCGAGGAGGAGCAAACTACCAACAATGGTGATTTCTAGGTGGAGCCATCGGAGCTAGACTTCGTTAGTAGAAATAAGCCAATGGCATACTCTTTGTTGCACCGCCATGCCATGTGTTCCACGTTGGGACTAATTTTGTAAGGAAGCGAAAAGATAGATATATTTTAAGTGAAAAAAATTCCATATAGCAAAGCAAATGTGTTAAGTCAATGTTTTATATGGTAATGAGGCATTTTTACCTATTGTAAATTGGTTTTACCTTTGATGTTTTAACATGGTATTAGTGTTGGAATTTAGTTATTAAGAATGATTACTAAATTCTATAGACGCATTAAGATATACTTGTTTTACTACTGCTTGGTACAGTCACATCATATGTTGGTGTACATGTACACCTTGACACATGAGATAATTATTTAATAACTACCCTATAACTACTCATATTATAAAGGGATATGGCCTTTAAATGAAATGATATGTCTATCCTAACATATATGACCCTTAGGGAAGTAGTTATGCATCATAACTACCTTGGTTAGTGAAATAACATGACTTTTAATGAAGGGTCATATTTTAGGCGAATTTAACAGCCTTTAGAAGGTGGTTATGACCTTGATTTAAGGAGACACAACTCTGAGAAGAGTTATGACTTTATGGCCGAACCAACACGTCCCTTCTAAGGTTAGTTATTGCCTTATTTTAAGAGAAGAAGTTATGGGTGGATAAAGACACCTCTTGGTGAAGTAGTACAACCTTTTATGAAGAGGTGTGACTCTATAACCCTTCATAACTGCCAATTCATCCTCTATAAATAGAGGGCAATAGAATTATGCAAAGTGAACTTATGAACATAATTTCTGGAAGCTTTACTTATTCTATTTCGCCATACACACTTCTCTATCACAACAAAGAGAATTATGGTCGAGTATTGGGTATGAACCAACATATTTAATTACTTCTATTCCAAGGTAATTAAATATCTGATCTTGGGTGTTCACAACAAGTCACGTCTTCCGTAAATATGTTCAAAGAAGCATTTTTCATCATGGAGGCTATCACTCGGTTCTTTAATGATAACCAAGTACATCTTAATTTTTGCATTAATTTTACATCATGGAAATTAAAATGCTCATTACTTGTGCACTAAGTTTCCTTTAACTAGAGTAGGTTCAAAACTGCCACAGTCATTACTGCAAATAACCCATGTGATAGAGTTGAGAAAATGGCCTATACATGAGGAGATATGTTAAGTGGGAAATTTTCCATTTAGCTAAGAAATGTGGTTAAATCAATGTTTTATATAATAATGAGGCTTCTTTACCTATTGACTTAATAAATTATAGGAGATTCGGGTTGATTTGTTTTTAGCAAATTAAAGCTTTGTACATGAGGGAGACTAATGTTCAAAGTTCCGGTGACCAAGTTAAAGTTTACTTGCCAGCCAATGCAAAAATTCATAGCTCTTAGATATATTGCAACACCAACAAGGACAATATCTTTTCGTACAACCTGCTCTTCCAACTAACAGTCCTGGAAATATATGCCCTTAACACAAAACATCAACAAATAACGTTGTAGTTGAAGAAGATGAGGCCTAGGGTTACAATTAATAGTGTGAACTGTAAACATGTCTCCTTTCCATGATTAGCAACATTGTTGGCATTGGCCCAATTATTTGTATTTATACCATGAAAACGGTGATAGTTCATGGCTGCTACCGAGACATCATAGATAGTATAATCAAGACTGATGATAAGGGTCACCAATTTACTAGTAATGACCTTCGCCATTAATGACATTCACTACTAAAATTCCCTTGTAAAAACACGCAGTTACCAACTACTGCGTGTTGGTAAATTGAAGTTACCAACGTGGAGCCGTTGGTAAATACACGTTGGTAATCGATTCGTTGGAAATTTTTTTATCAACCCGCAAAAATAAACACGTTGGTAAATTCCAACGCGTGCATGTTGGTAAAATGCACGTTGGTAATTACCAACGATCAGGAACCGGCCTTGGTTTCCAACGCGTAGTTGTAGTTACCAACATTCACTCATTGATAATTACCAATTGCCACGCCCGTTCGTAATTACCAATTGCCACGCCCGTTGGTAGGAGAGTTGGTAATTACCAACGCGTCGACGTGTTGGTAAGTTCCAACGTACAGCAGTTGGTAAGGGGGTTGATAATTACCAACGCACATCAAAGCTGGTAATTACCAATGCGTGCGAGTTGGTAACAAGCCATTGGTAATTACCAACTTGTGTACGCGTTGGTAAGTATGTTTGTAAGTACCAACATGGGTGACAGTTGGTAATTACCAACTCGTGCGAGTTGGTAAACGGCCGTTGGTATTTACCAATGTGCACGCGTGTTGGTAATGTACATTTTCAGTTCCGGGCCGGGGTTGTTTCGTGTTTTTCCCTATTTGAAACAAGTTCAAAACGGAGATACCAATTCCAAAGTTCCCTTAGCCTTGCTAAGCAATCAAAATTACACAGATAGGCATACGTAATTTCCATCAAACATTCTGTAATACATCATAATTAAAACAAGTACATATATGTCTGGTACAAACCATATAACATTCAACGGTCGACACATCTCAGGAATTTCGTTTGAGTTTTAGGTCTAACAATTCTTGTCTACGTCTGATAACACAAGAAATTATGAAATGATTTACCTGTTGAAGACGACAATCAAGGAGTCCCGATTATCTCCTCATCCTCCGAGTCTGAGTCATCAGGATACTGTGGAACTTGTTGAGCCGGCGGGCACGGAAGGTTAAGCGAACGACAAATAATCTCCAACTGAGCCTAGTTCACCTCCAATGCCGCCCTATTCGCCACCATCTTTGCTCTCTGTCTCCCCTTAATTCTCTCGAGCTTTCTCTCGTACTCGGCATCCCTTCGCACATTCTCCTCCGCCATCATCTTCTATACTTGCTCGTTGAATTGTGGTGTCTGTGTGATGTTAATAGGTAGGATGGCACCTGGCAGTCGGTGGCCTAGTATAACGCACTGCTCATGTCACGGAACGGGGCCCTAGTGCCCCATATGGTCTTGTAGGCTCTTAGGGATTATGAATCCCATTAAGTTACTATTGGCTAACTATTACTCGTCAATATAAATTAAAACAATTTATATGCAACTAGTTTCTTAGCCTACTCAGATTAAGATATACATGCTTTTGTCCTGGCAATGCAAAAGAATAAATAGATCATTGGTTAAAAACGTTGCTCGAGCATTTCTAATAAAACATACTTAAAACGTGCCAAGACAGTGAAATACTAGTTACTTCGACTACAAGTAATAGTTTGTGCATACAATACACTTCTAGCATGCACCCAAAAGTAACAAGATGGATTTACATCACAATGTGTCCTATTAGAGGCAACTTTCTTAGTACACAAGGTACTATATACAAGAGACAAAAACTAACTAACTAAGATCATCTACTTGAGCCCCACCTTGAGCTATCCAAGCTCCAAGTGCAAGCCCTTCCTTAGTTCTTGTGCACTTTTAGCCTCTACACTGTAAAGGCACAACTTAGTTAGCACATTGCTTAAACCACAAGTAACCTAGAATCACAAGGATTCTCAAAGAAAAGTACCTGCAAAAGAGAAAGCTTAGGCCTCAACTATCAACTAGTGACTAGGCCCGGAGTTAGAACCTGCACAATAAACTTAAGGGAGTGAGTACTTGAAAGTACTCAGTAAGGGTCCCTTGAGTACCTGCAAGAAGATAGCAGCAACCAAGATGCAACCATGGCAAACAAGCAACCAAACAAGTGAATCAACCAACAAGCAACTCAAACAACCAACAAACATATATAAGATATGCAATGCATGAATGTATGATATGAAATGTACATAATACTTGCACTTGGGACTTTCTGCACTCAAGGTGCCATAAAACTTGCCGTGAGCTCAAACGGCGGAGGTACTTGAGATACTGGCCCTCGTATCCCGGGTACTTTACCTCCCTTAAGTCCCACCTACGGGTTCTAGAGTAGGTCGTCACCCCTCTCAAACTTACCCGCCTTTACCCTTAACTTATTGCGCAAGGTAGCCATCCTATGTGGTTTAACTAGCCAAACCCTTAAGGTTTAACTTAGAGCATTCGTTGTGGCTTACTTACCAAACCAAATGGTTCGGTCGGGATCGACTTAGGTTTTTCTCTTCATTGACCATAGGTAAATGACGTTCTACTCGGCCAACAAAGAGTCTAAAAACCCACTTAATCCTCTTAGTGCTCATTTAGAAGCTTAAGCACTTTGATTTTCTTAGCCACCAATTCATACTCTTTCTTAACCACACAACTTAACTACCACTTAAATAATGCATAATTCCCGACTTAGGAACGAGTTCTAGACCCAACCGAGGCTACGGAATGTCTTAACTTAGCCTAGGGATGAAAACCGAGAGTTTGAGACACTCTTAGGATGCCCGGAGCTTGGGGGCAAAATGCCTTGGCGGCGCCGTTGGCGATGCGTCGCCAAAGGCATCAGTGTTCGGAGAACTTTTTCATTTCTCGGCGACGCGTCGCCAACTCGCGTCGCAACCCGATGCGCCAATATGGCGTCGACACTGGCGACGCGTCGCCAACGCTTTCCAGCGTTGCGCGACAGCGTGCGACCTTGCACGAAAACTGCTCAAACTTTCTCATCCCAAACTCAAATCACTTGGGTCTTGTTTCTAACTCATTCCCACACAAAAGACTACATTTCTATGCATTATTTGAGCTTAATTAACTTGAACCCTTACCTCAATTTAGCTACAAAGCAAGAATTGGAACACAAGCCACCTTAGCTCAACCAAGCTCCCCTTGAGTTCCAAACCTAAAACCAATGTGATATGGCACCAAATGCTTCAAACCAAGACCATTTCTAGCTATAGAAACAACTTAGAACCAACCTAAAAGAACCCAAGAAGCTTACCCACGAAATTTGAGTCCAAACAAGCATCAAAGAGCAAATTGAAGTTAGAACACCAACAAAGAAGCTTGAGACTTCTTGTAAACACTTTGGGCCTCCTCAATTTGATGGAGAATTGCAGGAAAATGGAGTTTTGGGCAGCTAATTTGGAGAGGGGAGTGGAGCTACGAAATTGGAAATGGAACAAAATGACTAAGGGAAGAAGAAGACTTAACAAAATATACTATCTTTCCCCTTCCTTAACAACTTCTCCCTCTCTTGCTCTTAAGTCCACAAACTCTCAATTGTTTTAATTTGGTCACTAATTCTCATTCAAAACCAACTTTCCTTTGCTCTAAAGGATGCTAAAAGCTTCTCACACTTGATTTCTTGGACACTTTAGCCACTTAAATTCTAAATGGCTTAAATGAACACTTAGTGCCACAATTACTCAAAACCTTCAAAGATGGTTCTAATAGCTAGGATTAACTAATGGTCTTGATTTAACTATGCCAAATCACACTTAGGAACTCACTTACTTAGTTAAGCTTACCTTTCTTGCTTAACAAGGTGCTAACTTGAGGTACTTAATTTAATGAAACACTTAAACAAAGTAAAATAAATACTTACTTGATTAGAACTCTTCTTCAACTAGGAGAGCCGTCACATCCTCCCCTCCTTCAGAAATTTGGTCCTCCAAATTCTGACTTAAATGGGCGAATTCACTTGGATATTGCCTTAGCATATCCTGCTCGGTCTCCCAAGTGGCCTCTTCCTCTTCATGGTTAGACCATAGTACCTTGACCATTGGGATCCGGTTTGTTCTTAGTTTTCGGACTTGGCGGTCAAGAAACTTGATGGGGCGTTCTTCATAACTTAGGTCCTCTCTCAAAGGAATGATGGGCGGGGTTAACACTTGCCCAGGATTCACAATGCATTTCCTTAAGGAACTCACATGAAATACATTATGAACATAGGTCAAACTTGGTGGTAAAGCCAACCGATAAGCCACCTTTCCCACTCTCTCAAGGATTTTGATGCCCCGAGGCATCCTCGTTAAGTGACATTGTGACTTCTGGAGGGACTTCCTGAGAGGGAGAACGCCTGGAGCCTAGATTTCCCAGAGAAGTGTGCCTGAAAAGCTCAGAAGAAAGGGTTAGGAGGTCCCCGGAGTGTTTTTCCGTGGAGGAGCCTCCGACGCCCAAGTCAGTGTCTTGAGAAGGTGAAGGGGGAGCACTGAAGTTTTAGTGGCCTTGCCTGTTTGTGTTTTCTCAAGAAAGGGGATCTGGTCCTAGGGCGGGGCGGGGGGTGGGGGGGGGGGGAGTGGTGGGGGGGGAGGTGGGGCGGGGGGGCGAAGTGGGGAGGGGGGGGATCCCCTCTGCCAGGGTCTGTTTCCTGGTATTTATAGGAGTGGTTCAGTTCGTTCCAGATCATGACACGTGTTCGGTCAGATATTTCCTGTACCTTCGGGTGCAGGGGACAAGTAGCTGTTTGCAGGCTCCTCAAG